>CM076583.1:1296079577-1296209001 GCA_034641835.2 Pinus albicaulis | reverse complement strand
TCCTCCCTCAGTTTTTTGGCCTTTTCCCATTCTAGAGTAGATTTTTTCATTCTCTTGAGGTTTTCCATAAATAGCAAGCCCATACTGCCCTATCCATCCGACCATCCCTTCCTCCAGGTGGCGTGGTACAAAACGTTGTAAGACTCATCTTTGAGACACGATGATTTGAACTTGAATGGTACCCCCAGTTTTTTATTTGGATCTTTAATCTCCAAAAATATGGGTAGGTGGTCAAAGATACCCCGTTCCCCAACCCAATGCCGAAAAATAGAGGATCGAGCTACCAGCTCTTCATGAAGGAGAAAATGGCCCAGCTTCTTTGCCACCCTATCCTTACCAATTCTTTTGTTCCTCCAAGTAGGTCTGGGTTTTATCAAGTTTGGATCCACCAAGTGTGTGGATACCAACTTGTTGAGAAAAAATTTAGTAAGAGGGTATGCATGAGCAGAAGGGCCCCAGGATTCAGATATCCCCAAGGAGAAATTTAGGTCTCCTCCCAGAATGAGGTTTGGGTTTTTCATACAAGACTTTGAAAAGAGATTGTTCTAGTACTGCACCCAATCATGAAAAGGGCCATACACATTGAGAAGCAGTAGTGGGTGAAAAAGTTCATTGGAATAGAGTTCCATAGCTAAGGAATTTTTAAAACCCCAGGAGGAGATCTCCTTCATTCTTCCAGATTTTATTCCCAATGCCAAACCCCCTGACCTCCCTTGGGCGTTTAAAGCCTAGAAGGTCCACCCTGAGAACATCTTGGACAAAGCTCCAACCACTTCCTCCCCCATCCCCAAAGTCCCCTATAACATAAGAATATCCAACTCGTAGGACTTCGTTAGAGCCCTAAGTGCTATTTTTTTGGGTTGACTAAGAAAACCCCTGCAATTGAAGGAGAGTAAGATCATCGATAACCCAGGGTGGGGGTCTACGCTGCTCTAAGCACCCCAGCTAAAGAAATCTTCTTTCCATCCGCTATGTCAATTTCTACCCTAACCTGGGCTTTGGAGAGGTAGTATTTCCTACCCCTTGATTTTCTAGGGCCCACCGAAATATTTTGAGGCCCCAAGCCTCCAATCACCTCCTCCTTCATGGAATTCTTCACTAGGGATCAAATATTATAAGGGGGTTTTTCAGGGGTACAATATTGAGGAGGGGAAGACCCATGGTAATGAACAGGGGGAGCATCCAAAGAGATATCAGGGATGGAGGTTATGATACTATACAGAGACTTTATAACATCATTCATTTGTAAATATTCCATTTGTGCTAGCCTGGAAGGACCAAGCCTTGAAATAGCAAAAACAGAAGAACACAAAGAGGTGTAAGGAGAGGAGGAAGAGACTAGGATCATACCCTCCTGAAGAGATGCTGCAAGCTCAACTTCAAGGGTGTGAGAGGAGACTGGAAGCTATTCCAGATCTTGATCCATAGCTGAAGGACTATTTTGCTCGACCAGTAAGTCTATAGAGGCTTCTTCTATCTCGATGTCGCCTGTACCTTCGACCCCTTCCATCATATATGCCTCAGTTATTCTGAGCTGCTCAAATACCAGATCCCTTCCTGGCACTCAGTTTTTCCTCTTCTGTTTCCTTCTCCTTCGACGTCCAAGTGGACAATCCTTCGCTAGGTGGTCATATTTATGGCATCGGTGGCAGTGAAAGGGCATATGTTCATAGTCCAACATCTGAGTGAAATCTAATTCCTTATATTTGAGATGAATTTATTCTGCTAGCCATTATTTTGGATTAAGATTGACCAAAATTATAGCTACACTCAGGTCCATGGTCTGTAGGAAAGACTGATCTGCTTCTAGGAACTACCCTATAGTGTTCCCTATCAACCTGAAAGCCGAATCCGTCCAAAAGGGAATCGAAAGCCCCAAAAGTTTTACCCATACCAGAGTTTCTTCTATTTTTTCCCTCTGTGCATAAAACAAGGATGTCCACTTCCTGAATAAAATAGGTCTTTTCCCGAAATTCCAGTTCTGCTCCATTACCCATTCCAAATGTTCCTTTTTTTTAATTTGATCATGAACCAGCCCTGGGCTAATGTTTTAATTTCAGTAGGAATTCCAGGGGAATCCACCCATGCTGAAGATGCCCAATTTGAGATGTAAATGGCTGAGTATTTCCTTTCTCTAACCCTACTTACTATAATTATTTCTGCAGCTTCCATGACTTTGTCAATTCGGATATCCACGCCAAATACACAGCATGGACTCTCCTCATTCTTTCTAATCAGCTTGGTCTTCTTTCTCTTGTTCCCAACAACCCCACTCCTTCCTCCTTCCTCACCTTCCAACAACCTTCTGATCGCATATGGTCTTTCAGGTTCGGGCGACCCAAGTCACCCTTCCAAAAACTTATATGAATTCTCCCGTGGGAAGCCCCCTTCTTCTTGGATTCTTGTAGCCCCAGCTACCACTTGCAACTCCTCGTCTCTGTGGGTTACAGAACAATTTTCCTGCTCCTCGACTTGAGGCTCAGGGTGTTGTACTCCTAGATGTTCCAATACAAGTAGACGTAGGCCGCTAGGGTTTTGGGGGAAACTTTTTCCAACCTTTGGCCAAGATCCCGCCGCTTCACTCCCTTGTGAGAAGAGAAGATTTTTGAGAATTTTTTTCCTTGCCACTAATGGGGGTTTTTATGGGTTCTTGGAGCATCCAAATGGGCTCCTCTTCACCGATCTTAGAATATGTGGCTCTCTCCCAGAAAACCCTTTAGTCCTATGTTACCCTGAATGCCACAATTTGCTACAATGTCTTCCAATCCCCCTAAAAAAAACGAGATCTGTAAATTTCCTGGTAGAAGAGGAATTACTTAGTTTTTTGTGGCTTCTTTTGTTCCTTCCTTCCCAAGGTTTTTCAACTATCAGAAAACGCTTGGATCTATCTCTTCCTTCCAGGCACAATTGAAAGTGCTCTATAAACTTTCCTCTAAGAGGGCTGCACCATTCACAGTTCCCCAAACCCCTCCTGGATCTTTGTTTTTCAACCTTGCTCCACAGTATGGCGGGATATACCACTCCAAGTTCTTCACCGACACTTCGTGTACCCATACAGATAACAGATATTTCGACATCGGGTCTAAGTATACCAAATCCCATTCTTTAACCATGGTTCATGTGAATGTTAGAAACAAACAAAACCCTCCAATAGCGCAAAGAAACCTTCAAAATCGTAATTGCGTGCTCACACCTCCATAGGGAAACAAATTTAGGGTTTGATAATGCAGTGACTACCATTCTAACCCTATGACCTCACGTTCCTTTTCACCACCTCCTAGAAGCGGCGTCGATTACGGTAGATGGCCTAGGTGTCTTTCATACTCTGACAGCTAGGGACGCATGTCGCGTCCTATCCTCCCTCGTGCATGCTGGTGTCTGGATATGAACCATATTCAATCCTTTTTCCACGTAAATTATCAACCCGAGGGCATTAGTTATTTCAAGACTAACGACAAAGTATATGTAGATACAAGAATTGTGGTCTGTTGTGAATCACAGGTCTAATCTATAACATGAATATAATTGTAATAGCAATAAATCAACTGCAGAAATAAAAGAGCATCCACAGAAATTAACGTAACTGTAACAACAATTAAAGAATCACACAAAATACAATATTGAAATAAAAGCAAGAAGAACACAACACCTTATCACAAGAGTGGGCCCAACTCTTAGATCAGGGCTGCGGGAACTCAAGTGTTATAGGATAAACAACGAGCTGCTGTATATCGATTAATAAAAAGAAGATTAATTACAATATCTGTATCTCTGTAAGGGTCCCCTGATTCGTAGCCCGTAGGCTTCTTTATACCATAACCCTAAGATCCCCCAATTTCTCCCAACAACTCCATTGTTACAAAAATATACATTGTTACAACGACAACCGATTTTCCAAACAAGAAACTGTAAGGAACCCAAAGATAATGCTGATACTTCCATGGCTGTTACGTTGTAGCAGAAAATAAGGGAGGTGTTGGAAAATGATGGGATGTGCCCTATCTTGCGGCCATAACGTGCCTCTTGTATCAAAATCTAGAGAAATATAGGAGTTAATACATAAAAAGTTAAGACCTCCATGACAAGTACATCATTAATCAAATATCCCATAAAATATAGGAGAAAGAGTTTTACCTCATGCTTTTAAGATGAATAATGGCACAAAGAGATAGAAAGGTAGGGTAAAAATGAGAGAAGAAAATATACAAATCCGGTGCCCAATATCTTCCCCCGACTAATCTATCTGCATGTCCTCATGCAGCTCGTCGTCTCCTCAAGTCTGGATAGGACTGACTGTGATCGGCATGAAGCTTTGCAAGGTCATATTCTATAGCCATCTCTGTTCCTGGTGGCTTATATCCCTCTGACAAAACAATTTCTTTCCACCAGTCAGGTTCAATGTTATAAGCAGGAGTATACTATTCAGCTGGAAGCCATAAAAGGGGAAATCGAAATCTCAATCCCATCCATCTGACCCCACAGGTATGAATACATGCTACATAACGCGGCATTCTTTCCAAGGCACGTGCAAAGTTAGGAGCCCCAAATGGTTCTCTCCCCCTGACGGCTGAAGAAGACAACATCCATATTTTCTGACAACTATCTAGGGCTTCCTGACAAAATGTTGTAATCTGGACGACACACAGGTCAGCACACCACTTCTGAGTTGCCGTCATGTATTCCTTTCAGCCCTCAATCTGTAGAAAGGTATAATGTTTATTGTAAATATTTGCGGACTAACCATGCTCTCTTATTACCATTAATGGTTTTCCGACTTGATTTTCTTCAAATGTATCGCAAGCCTTTCTCCATTTAATCTGATTGATGGTATAGGAGGTGAAAGCCCTTAAATGGATGTCCCCCATGAATGGAACTGTGTTAAAGGAATTATCATAATTTAAATAATATCCATGCATGTAGAGCTCACACATTAAATGTTGTCCTATAACGTCATGAATTTTTAAAATATAGAGAAATTGAATGGGGTCCTCAATTTCGTACCAAATCTCCTTATATATACTTTTAAGAAAAAAGTAAAGAAACTGCTCATGAAGGAATAAGGCATAGCTATGTGTAGGAGGTCTGCAGGCCATTACTTGCTGTGCTAGGGAGAACATATTATCCTTATATATCTTTAACAACTAAATTTGTTCTTCCAACTCTTCTATCCTAGCCTTCTGTTTGGCTTGCTTCAGCCGAGCCTTGTATAATTGATCTATGTACCCTGAAACGACTCCAGCATCCTGTTCCCAAACCTTAGCTATTTCTTTCTTGTGGTCGCTTGCTGCAGACTTCCATTTCTGAATTTCGGCGGCTAATACGAATTCCCAACCTTCAAACAATTCTTCGATTGGGCTGGTCTAGGTAGCCGCAGTGGAGACTTCCACCTTAAGCTTTATTGACCTCCTTTTTAAACGTGACACTTGCTTCTTCAAACTATGAACTTCTCTTTTTAGTCTCATGGTTTCACTGAATTGTAGCTGGTACCCCGTTTTGAGAGGTATCCTTATTTTTTCGCAATGTTCGATCCATTCTTGTTTAACAATGAATTCAGGTTCTCGACCTACGACAGGCTTAGAAGGTGGCGAGTTACTGCTGGCATCTTGCCCTGATTCTTTCGTCAAACACTCTTGGCCGGGTCCTCGACCCATAGGTCCTTCTTCTTCTACATTTCTTCTGGAAACTTCTGCTCCTTGGACGACAAATTCATCGACCCTTCTGTGTTCCGATATTTTTACAGGAACTATTTCTTCCTGGTAAACCTCCAATTCTTCTGATTTAGTAGTGTCTAGGCCAACCTTGGTTGTATCAAAAAAAATTAATACCGGGGGAACAAAAACTTCTTCCACCAACCGTTTAGGCGAGCGAAATCCCCTTGCCCCTCTGGGCATCATGGACTGGAACGGAGAAAAGGGAATGGATCCCTCATCATCAATCCTGGGTTGGACTGGGACTTCATGCATTACTACCTCAACCGGAGTTGATGTTGGTCCTTGTGGAGCAGCGTTGATTTCGGGGCTCAATTCCCTTCTTTCATCTTGCCCTTCTCTTATCACTTCTTCTTCATGGGTTGTGGAACAATATCGACCACCCAACTCATTACTTCTCTAACCTCTTTTTCCCCGAAAATCTCCTTTTTTTTCACAGTTGGTACCAACTATTGAGGTCCAACATCGATTCCGTGGGTCGACTCCTCCTGTTTCGGCCGAATTGGGGGTGGTTCTTGTGTAACACCCCCAACTGTATCAACATCCATTTTTATTGGAGCAAGTGATGTTGTTTCTTGCGAAACATCATCACTTGCCATTTCTTTGTCTTCAATTCCATCCCTTTTTTCTTCATTGGCAAATGCTTTCGATTGTATCACAACATCAATTTCCTGCATAATGTCCATAATCCCTTCCTTTGTGGGTTCCTCGAGAAAAATTGGTTCTTGTGTGACAGCTTTGCCTGTGCAGCTAATCATCTCTTCCATTCTGGTTTCCTTTTTCCTGGCATTTTCCAGTGAGGCTGGTTCTTGTGTAACAGCCTCGTCCTCGTTGCCGAATATTTCCTCCATAATCATTTCTTCAAGTTCCTCCTGATCAATCATCATCTCCTATTCCTCAGGTTCTTCCTAATCAATCTCTATTTCCATTTTCTCAGGTTCCTCTTGATTGATTTCCTCTGAAGGTTCCTCTTCCACCTGACTAGTCGGAGAGGTTGACTCTTCTTCTCTAGCAGCGGCCATAGCTGCTACCTCTTCTCCTGAGGATCCACAAAGTTCTTCCCAAGAAACCCGCAGCCTGCTTATTGCATGCACAACCAATAATCACACCAGTCCATGGTTAGAGAGTACTACCATCATCCGGTGGGAGCACCGAGCAACCTATGTCGTATGCTGCAGTTGTTTTAATAGAAAGAATGGCATGTTTAGGGCATGCTCCTGATTTTATGGAAATTGGAGGTGCATTAGAATTTTAAAATGATAATTGAACAGAGCTGAGGCCCAACCCTCGCAGGTAATATATTTAATCAAGAAGCCTGCAACTTCATTCCATGGATATGGTACAGTTCTGCGCTCATATCCCCTACCCAATTTAACTACACTTTCTCCTTCCTGCAAAAACAATTCAGGAAACTCTAGGAGAGAAACCTTTTGAGCAAACCATTGCTGCCCTTGTTGTCTGAGCCCGCTAACCTCTGTAATTACTTCCTCTGTAACAGGAATTTCTAGACCTCTAACCCACGAATTATTCTCCTCTAAATTTAGTGCGAATTCCATTTTGATACCTCCGTCAAATTCCTGCAATCTGTCAAAGTAGACATCCCAACCCGCGTCGACAAAAAATTGTCAAACCTCTGGATTGATGCGAACTGAAACGGTGTTTTCAGGCTCATGCCACACAAGCAGCCCACCCATACTGTGGAGAATTGTAGCAGCACTTCCTGTAGTAGCAGACCATTGGACAAGGTGATGGATACCGGATTTGGAGGAACAACATAGTGAAAGTGGACAGGTGGTAACGGTAAATACGATTGGTAATTCTCAAAAACTGAGAAAAATCATAAATGCGTATGGTAGGTGTAATAAAATAGGAATAATAATTACTCGTACAGGATAGATGAGACATTTTGTGAATCCCAATAGGTTGAAATGATGGTACCTCATATTGATGTGATCCATAAGGTGTACCATGAGTGAGATGTCATTCTTAACTTAAGGGGTAATTATTACATTGTCCTTGGCATGACGACACCCCCCCTGACTTAAATTTTGACGTCTACGGCATTAAAATATTCACATGGGATATTTAATTAAGTTAGTACAAGTCATGTGGAGGCGTACCTGATGGCCTTCCTGGATGATGGGATGGTGTAACAACATCGGTGTAATAGCATCGGAGTAACAACATCGGTGTAACAACATCGGAGTAAAAATATCAGTGTAACAACATCCGGTGTAATAGCATCAGAGTGAGAGCATCAGTGTAACAACATCGGTGTGACAACATCCAGTGTAACAATATCGGAGTGAGAGCATCGGTGTAACAACATCGGTGTAACAGCATCCGGTGTAACAACATCAGAGTGACAGCATCGGTGTAACAACATCCAGTGTAACAACATCGATGTAATAGCATCCAGTGTAACAGCATCGGAGTGAGAGCATCGGTGTAACAGCATCAGAGTGAGAGCATCAGTGTAACAGCAACCAAGTAACAACAACATGAGTAGCAGCAACCGAGTAACAACATCTGGTGTAGCAGCATCGGAGTAACAACAACATGAGTAGCAGCAATCGAGTAATAGCATCCGGTGTAGCAGCATCGAAGTAACAGCAACCAAGTAACATCAACATGAGTAGCAGCAACCGAGTAACAACATCTGGTGTAGCAGCATCGGAGTAACAACAACCAAGTAACATCAACATGAGTATTCCTTGATTTTATTTTTACTCCTTAGTCGTAGCTCCTACAAAAAGACAAGAAAATAGAACACAAATTCTTTATTATTATTATTATTTTTTACAAGGGTGCAGAGGAAATATTCTCTACATTGATAACCTTCAAACTAGATTTCTCAGAGAGTTGTTTAATAAAATCATCCTTAGAGGCTGGCTGGGGGTATAATCTCAAGCAATGTCCATTGACTATAAAGGAGGTACGTGTATCGTCAATTATGACTAGCCTGACTATTCCATTATCAAATACAACATTCACCTCATAAGATCCCATCCACCGAGTGGAAAGATTTTCCTTCAAATCCTTAAAATGAGAGTCATAAAGTAGTGCCCAATCTCCACTTTAAAACACCTTGTTTCCAATAAATTTATCGTGCCATTTCGTCCTCTGCTGTTGAATATAAGTAGTTCGTTGGAAAACCATTGAACGTATTTCATCAAGTTCATTGAGCTAAGCCAGTCGGTGTTTCTGGGCATCTGATAGATCTAAACTGACTTCCAGGGTTGTTCTGAGTTTGCTTATTTCGAATTCAATTGGAAACAACGGATATTTTCCATAGACCAACTCGAATGCTGAAAACCCAGTTGTATTTCGCCATGTTGTTATGTATGCCCATAGAGCCTTTGGAAGTTTTTGAGCCCAATCTCAAAGATGGTATGCCATAGTTTTTGTCAAAATATTTTCTAATGTCTTATTTGTGCTTTCCACTTGTCTATTTGCCTGGGGATGGTATGGAGATGTCACTCTGTGCTTGAACCCATATTTTTGCATAAGCTTTGCTATCTTGTGTGATGTGAATTGTGCTCCTCCATCTGAAACAACCTCTCTTGGAGTTCCGTATCGAGCAAAAATTTCTTCAAATAGAAAATCTGAGACTACCTGCTCTCTTGCTTTCGTAACTGCTTTGGCTTCCACCAACTTAGTAACATAATCAGTATAGACCAAGATGTGGAATTTCTGCTGGGAGGGTGGGTTAAAGGATCCAACGAAGTCAATAGCCCATTTCTCGAAAGGTTCGAGAACTAGTTGTGCATGAAAAGGAATTTCATCTGCTTTACTGGGATGCCCCATACATTGGAAACTATCACACCTCCTAACATAATTATGAGCATCACGAAAAATGGAAGGCCAATAATATCCCATTTGTAGCACCTTATGGCCTGTTCTTTTGTCTGCGAAATGCCCTCCACAAGGGCCATCATGGGAAGCTTTCAATATTTCATAGATATCATCCTTGGACACGTAGCGTCGGATCTGCTTATCTGCTCCTGTATGAAAAAGGTACCCTACCATCCAATAATATCGAGTACTATGATGAATAATATTTCGCTATTCCCTATATGAAAAATGAGGAGGCACTTTCCCTATAGCAAGATAGTTAGCAATATCTACATACCACGAAGGTTTAGTAGAGACTGCAAAAATATGTTCATCAGGGAAACTATCTTCTATTGGTGTGCATTCATCATTGTTATCCATTTTCGATAGGAAATCATCTACTACATTATCTTTTCCTGGCTTATCTACTATTGTAATATCAAATTCTTGAAGCAATAGTAACCATCTCGTAACACGGCCAGGAGTAATGGGTTTATTCATCAAATACCTGATTGCTGCGTGATCAGTATGGACAATAGTAGAATACCCGGTGATGTAGTGTTGCAACTGATTGATGGCATAAATGACAGCTAAGAATTCTTTTTCTGTCACCATATAGTTTAATTCAGCAGGAATTAAATTCTTGCTGACATAATTAATTGCATACGGTGTTTTTTCTACTTGTTGTCCTAAAACAGCCCCTACTATTGTCTAAGAAGCATCAGTATGTATGTGAAATGGTAATGCCTAATCAGTTCCTTGAAGGATTGGGGCTGTACACACCAGCCCTTTAATTTTTGTGAAAGCTGTCTCACAATCTTCGGTCCACAAAAATTCTGCATCTTTTGTCAGCAATTGAAATAATGGATGTGCTATTTTAGCAAAATTTTCTATAAAGCACCTATAAAACCAGCACAATCAAGAAAGCTACATACCTGTGTGGGTGTTTTGGGTACCGGAAAATGTAATATTACCTCTAATTTAGCTGGATCAACTTGAATTCCAGCGGCTGAGAGAAAATGTCGCAGTACTACTCCTTCTTCCCTCATCATATGGAATTTGATTGTACTCAATGATACATGGGTCTGTTTACATCTTTTGAGTACCTTTTCCAAATTTTCCAATCCCTCCTCAAATGAATTCTCGTATGGAGTAAAATCATCCATATAGATTTCAACACTATCATCGACCAAATCAGAAAAAATTCCCAATATTTCCCTCTAGAAGGTAGCAGGAGCATTACACAGGCCAAATGGAAGGACCCTGTATGCAAAGGTTCCCCATGGGCATGTGAAAGTTGTCTTATCCTGGTCTTCCGGGGCTATCTGGATCTGGTTATATCCGTTGAATCCATATAGGAAGGAGAAGAACTTATTTCGATCCAAGGTGTCTAGGACTTGGTCAATGAATGGCAAAGGAAAATGGTCTTTTTGAGTTGCCTTATTTAATTCCCTGTAATCTACATAGATCCGCCATTTACCATTCTTTTTGGGAACGATAACTAGTAGGGATACCCATTGGCTATCTGAGATGGGATAAATGGATCCTACATCCAACAATTTATGTAATTCTTCTTTAACAATGTTTTTGAGAGAAAGATTCATCCACCGTTGAGGTTGTCTTACAAGGCAGCAATCTTCCTTAATGTAAATATGATGAGTGCATAGACTAGCAAAGATACCCTTCATGTCAGTATAATCCCAGGAAAAAGCTCCCTGATGTTCTTGAAGTACTTTCAAAAGATGTTTGGTCTGGGATTCAGACAGATTCGGGTTGATATTTAGTGTTTTCCCTGGTTCAATCTCGATTGGAGTACTATCATGGAATGGGGTCACAAGAATGTCTTCTATGTCATCTTCTGGTTCGATGTTTTCCTGTGTCTCACAACTCATAGCAAATTCTAGAATATATTGAGTTCGATCAGGAACATAACTGGAATAATTAATGAAGGCGTTAATGGCATCGTCCTCCATCTTTGTTTTAAATCGAAGGGCCTAGCCAATAGTGAGAATTGGTCTAACATATTCATTTTTAGGTTCAGGCTCTTTTGCAGGTAGAGGTTTATGACTAGTTAATGATTTTTCAGATGGGCTTGGCTTTTCAGGGGAATAAAGCTTGAGGTCCTTTGTAACTATCCCATTTGATATAATCATATGTCCAGACCGACATCCTATATAGGCATCTGCAATTTCCAACCAGGGTCTTCCTAGGATCAATGGGTGACCACCTACCGAAGATCAAGTTTGCAATATAAGGAGGTCCATAGGGTAATGCTATGAGTCTACTGAAATGATCACATCCTCTAATTTCCCTACTGGTTTAATTTTAGATCTGTCTATAAGTTCCAGAATAGTAGGGATTGATTTAATATTTCCAAGTCCTAATTTGTTCATTGTTTCAGCAGTGATAATGTTAATGGTTTCTCCCAAATCCACCAGTACATTTGGGATTTCAATCCCATTAATTTGTACTATTAGAATCGGGTTCCTAGGATCTCCGTATTTTACAGGCATAATTTTTCCTAACATAATATCAGACAGTCTGCCCATTACATGCACAGTTAATGGATCCTTAGGCTTTCTACCCAGTTTCTTTGAGAATTATTCTTTTAAAGTCTTTGCATAAATAGGTACGTCCCTCATAGCTTGTAAAAGAGGTATCTTAACAAAAATATTCTGTAGTTCCCCTAGAAAATCAAATTATGCTTGAGGGTTTGGTTTTCTCAAGGTCAATATTTCAGGATATGGGGGAAATGTTAAATGACCTTGATTAGGAACAGTTTGGGGAGGTGTCTGGTTTATTATGTTCTGATCTACATTCTCCCTCACTGTTCTTTGTTCTGGTTCTATATTTTCACTGTCAAGTTGTTCTGTGATAATGGGTGAAGTGGGTGCATCTACTACCCGACCAGATCGTAGATTTATCTCATTGAGCCCTGTGGTAGAAATTTTGTAGGATGGAAGGTTTAGTGTTTCTGTTTGTTGAACCTGTTTGTTATTTGGATTTGGGTTGGGCTGGAGAGGAAGTTGAGGTCTAATGGTTGGGTTTCGTGGGGGCATATTGGAAGGCAACTGAAGTTTTTTCTAAGGCATACGTTGAGGAAACTGTCCTGTGGGAGGAGTTCCACGCCAAGTCTGATTCCATGAAGGATTCGGGCTGGCTTGAGGAACCCATTGCTGCCAAGGGGGATACTGGTATTGAGGCCACATGGCTGAAAATGGTGCAGATTGGGGACCCATACTAAAATTTTGAAAATACTGGGATGGGTCCTAGAACATACCTGGATTCACCGTCGGTGGTCGAGGTTGCCATGGATTTTTCTATCCCATGAAATATAGCTAGTCCATTGATCTCTCCTCGCTTGCTCCCTGAAAAACCGCTTTCATCCTAGGCAAGGAAGGACATGCACTGGTCGTGTGAGTTTGTTTGCAGATTGCGCAGACTTCCACCGTGTTCAACGGACATTCCTTCAAAGGGTGTTTATTTCCACACTGAGGGAAGAATATGGCCATGGTTTTCTCCAGCTCCATCTGCTTCTGTTTTGCTTGTAGAGTGTCCATTTTGGCTGATAGCATACTAAGGATATCGGTCCTCAGATTATCTAATAGATTCCCAATCTATGCTTTTGTGACCCCTCCACCGGAGGTCTTTAATGAGCGAATACCCTGTCCACTTCTTGCAGCCCCCCTTAAACATTTGATACAATAATCACAGATAGTTTCAAAATTCTCTTTTGAAATATCTCCTTTACCCACTATATTCAGGAGTTGCAGAGAGTCTTCTTTGAGTGCCCTGAGAAGAATGATTTTTAAAATGTCCTTATCCAAGTCACTATTTCCAGACCTCTGTAGTATGTATTTAAATCGTTCTACACAATCCTCCATATTTTCATCTTCCTTCTGTGAAAATTTAAATATTTCCTCCTTAATGTCACGAGACTTGCAATAATCTTGATATTTTTCCAGGAAAGCTTTCTTCATTTCATCCATGAAGTAATTGTGCTTCCCCCTAAACCCATAAACCATCTCACAGCTGTCCCCTTTAGGGTAGCAGGGAACATTTTCAATTTCTGAGCATCAGTCATGTAGTTGTAACCTTGACAAACAATATCAAATTCAAAAAGGAACATGCCAGGGTCCTCCGAAGAGAGCCCATGAAAACTAGGCAAGGTTGTCAAATGTATGGGTCTCATTGGTGCATTGCCTATAACATTCCCTATAGGAAAATAAATGGATGAACTTACAGGTGCCATAAATATATTCCAATACTCACTTGGAATTTCAGTCGGTTTCGCAACCAGTATTTGGAGTGATTCAACCGAAGGTGGTCGCACTGCACTACCCTGGTCCCTTGGTGACTCAAAGTCCTTCAAAAATTCCTTTACCAGATCAGAGTCTCTTAATTCAGCAACAGGAATTCTCACAGCGCTTCCTTGGTCTCTTGGGGATGAAAACCCTTTTGGAGGTCCTTCTTCCCAGTTAGAATTTCTCAATTCTTCTGATCCCTTACTTTCCACTTCTTCCCCTTCTGCTGTTGATAAGGATTTCTCTTCCACTAGTACCCTGTTTATTAAATCTTCTGTTGTAGAACGAATATCTTCTGGTACCATGGATGGCGTTGGTTGCTCCACAGACTACCCTTCGGACTTCATGTGAACCCTAACCCTAGCAGCAGCATGGGATGATGCCTCAGATCTAGGTTTTTCAATAATTTCCTGAATATACGTCTTCCTCCCCAAATCCTTCTCTTTCTTTGGGGGTCTTCCTCTACCCCTGTTGTTCGGATCTTTGTTCATACAAATTATGGAAAGGGTTCATTAAAAGAAATAAATCAATAGCTTAGGACCCGAAGTAGGGAAGATAACCTCCTCCCTGAGACGAGAGAAGAGATTCACAAGAAATAAAACAAAATAACAAAAGAGAAGAAATCAGAGTTCAGGACCTGGAGCAGAGTAATAAGATACCCTCCCAAGGACAAGAAATTGGCCCCTAAAAAGAAAAAAATAGGAAAAATAAAAACAACAGGAAAGAAAAACTGAACTACGCCTAGGACTTAGGGCAAGGTTTTATAAAACACCTTCTCCCAGACGAGGGTTTAAAAAAAAAAAAAAAAAAATGATACAAGAAATAGAAAATAATGAAAGAAAAAAGAAAATACAAAGCACTTACGCTCAGGACTTGAAGCTGGGCAATAGATTCCCACCTTAAGACGAGAGATCAGCTCTGAGATCTACTGCAGATCATGTTCTTGCACCTGTTAGCCTTCCCCGACAACGGCGCCAAAATGTTGGTGTCCGGATATGAACCAGATTCAATCCTTTTTCCACATAAATTATCAACTTGAGGGCATTAATTATTTCAAGACTAACGGCAAAGTATATACATATACAAGAATTGTGGTCTACTGTGAATCACAGGTCTAATCTATAACACAAATATCATTGTAACAACAATAAATCAACTGTAGAAATAAAAGAGCATCCACAAAAATTAACGTAACTGTAACAACAATTAAAGAATCACACAAGATACAATATTGAAATAAAAGCAAGAAGAACACAACACCCGATCACAAGAGTGGGCCCAACTCTTGGATCAGGGCTATGGGAACTCAAGTGTTACAGGAGAAACAACGAGCTTTTGTGTATCGATTAATAAAAAGAAGATTAATTATAAGATTTCTATCTGTGTAAGGTTCCCCTGATTCGTAGCCCATAGGCTTATTTATACCATAACCCTGAGATCCCCCAATTTCTCCCAGCAACTCCATTATTACAAAAATATACATTGTTACAATGGAAACCGGATTTCCCAACAAGAAACCATAAGGAACCCAAAGATAACGTTGATACATCCATGGATGTTACGCTGTAGTAGCAAATAAGGGAGGTGCTAGAAAATGATGCCCTGTCTTATGGTCGTAATGCGCCTGTTGTAGCCAAATTTGGAGAAATATAGGAGTTAATACATAAAAAGGTAAAACCTCCATGACAAGTACATCATTAATCAAATATCCCATAAAAGATAGGAGAAAGAGTTTTACCTCATGCTTTTAAGATGAATAATGGCACAAAGAGATAGAAAGGTAGGGTAAAAATGAGAGAAGAAAATATACAAATCCGGTGCCCAACAGTGTCGTTGGCTAGATCGTGGCTCAGAGCTCCAGGTCTTGAATCCCATCGCCATGGTTAGGGTTTCAGAGTTTTCTCCACCGTCCTCCATCCAAAATCATCTCCATCACATTTCAAAGGTTTTATGGCATATATGTTATGGCATATAATTAAACGGTGGAGTGATGATATACATTTAACCAAAGTCTGCTTACCCAAAGGTTTGGAGCAGTGATAGACATTTAACCAAAGTAGATTTACCCAAAGGTTTGGAGCGGTGGGTATTATTATTATATGGAAAAAACGTGTATGAGGGGCGAGCTTGAGGTTTGACCCCATTACCTCCCCCATTCCATCTCCATGCTTTACCATTGGGCCATGCCCGTGTCACTTGAAAGGCTATGTGCCCAAAACTTATTTGAAGTGTATGCAAGCTCGGATGGCAGAATGGAGGGGGCCAGCGTCGTGGGCCAGCCCGCCTCCCACATGACCCTACCTCATGACTGTGACCCAGCCTCCCACTAAGCATGGATTAGTGTGCACTTATTGTATGTTAATATGCAGTTAGTCATTAATTAACTTCAGTTAGCAGTTGGCAGCAGTTTCGGCGAATTCCCCAAATTTAGCAAAACTTCTAGATTTGTCGGAGTTATCTGGCAATTTTCCATATTTTGAGGCAGAATCTAGGGGAAACTTTAATGAAGCTTATCTTGAGAAATTTTCTACCAATTTTGGCTCAGGAATAGTCATTCCTAGCATTTTTTCAATCTCTGACCATTGGAACATCTTGCAGAGGAAATGGAGCAAATCTATAGGTGTTTTTGGTCACTTGAAGAATTTTGAAGCCTAGGGCCACCAGGAGGGAAGGCCATGCCCAGATCAGCTGAAGGCGAAATGGAGTGAATGAATAGTAATTTTTTTATGTATTTGATGCTCTGAACACAGTGGTACAATTTTAATAGGCGTTGGAGCACATTTGAAGGTGCATTTATCATTTTGGAGATTAAATAAGCCCATGGTCACCCAATATGGGAGGTCAAGCCTAGAGGAATTGTGAACCAATATAGGTGCTTGTAATCATACATTTGGCTCTTAATCCGAAGAGGGCCTAGCTAGTTAAAGTAGGTCCATGGAGATGTAGCCCAGGAGGGGTAAAATTCATTATCGTCCATTGTGTTATGTGATTGTTGTGAGTTATGTTTCTTCATTTCAGTTATTTTTTATGAGTTTTTAAAAGTTAATTAACTCATAATTTGATCATAAAAAACACATAAACCCCTTCACAAGTGGTTAACATGAGATGATGCTATTCACACATTTTAACACTGATGAGGGAGATAACATAGAAATAACTATTTTTCCCATATTTAGATCAGACAAGGGGGGAGAGTTGGCTCAATGTCCTTGATCAACGATTCTCTATGTAGATCAAAGAAATTTCATCATGCGTGTATCTGGTAATCATCATATCTCAATAATAGTTTTCTCCTGTTCATATAGGACATCAAATAAAATATCATATTAGAAAAAAAATATACATATCACAAAAATGATACCATAGTCATCCTCCCTCTCAAGGAGGTTCCAATCACAAGCCTAAGATTGTCTCATATAAAAGCATTGAATCTCAGATATATACAAGTTTCTCTTCAAATATTTTCCCATTATTTTTCATCTCAATGTATCCATTTCATAACCAAAACCTATTAAAACGTCTTTCCAAAGATATTCTTCATCCTTCCTCATAGCTAGCCATGATAGCAACATTGTACTCAACCTTGGTAGTGCTTAAAGCTACATAAATTTCATCTAAAAAGATCATGGTAGATCTCATACTGAGGCAATACGCATATGTGCTCATCTTGTCAATAGTGATCCCAATCATCATCATTTCATCCAAGTAGTCACATATCAAAGGAAGAATGTTTCAGACCAAAAAATGATTGTCCCATGTAAGTATCTCAAAGGGTGCTTTGTGGCAATTCAATGTGTATGAAGTAACTCAATCATGAATTCAATCAAATTCTATGCACATCATATATATGTATACGGATGGATGTTCAGAATGAAACATCAATGCTTCAATCAACTGTTAGTTGCCAAGTCAAGTTCAACAATATCTCTTCATAACTTGAAATTCAATTGGAGTGTCCAAGGATTTGCATTTCCACTTAATAGCTTTGAAATATATATTTTCTTTTCCAAACTTCAGAAATTGATTCATCATTCCATGATTCATTGTTTTGAGCTTCATAAGCCATATCCCTCTAACTTTTATCATTAGAGGTATATAAAACCAAAATCAAAGCCATACCTTGGACCCTTTTTGAAGTAGAGGTTTGTATCGACACATCATCCTGGCTTTACTTGTCAATGCAGACATACCGGGCTTGGGGAGCTTGCTTCATACAAATCTTTCTGCAAACATAGCACTTTACCAAAGCAATATTCTTAGCCTTACACAAATCAACACTGTGTAATCAAAAAAATTAAGTCAACTTATCAAATTTTATAATCAAGATCCGAACTAATATCAAAGTCATCAATATCACTATATCAAATTCCTTAGACCAAGTGAAAGGTAGAGCTCACATCAAGTTATGACTTCATTTATTGTCATATTAAGAAATATCAAACCAACCTTCATAAAATCATCCTCATCCTCATGATCATAATATGAATACTTTATGTCACTAGATGCAAATTCATTCACCAAGGATAATTCATGTAGGTTCCATCCCTTTATTGTGATATGACTTCATACTGAATCACAATTGTTTATACTTCAACTAATGATGTCAACACAAAATATATATTGAATACCAATATAAGTCACTGAAAGTCACTATGCGCATATAGCATTGTAAATGACCAGTTTCCAAATAAAATCATTAGTCATTAGGTCAAATCCAAATTTTCTGTCACAATGAGATCTATAGCCCAAAACATATCTCAACACCAAGTCAAAGTTCTACATGATTATCATAGCATAAATCCAAACACTGCTTATCTATATCAATAAGCCAAATCTAGTTAAACTCTTGTAACTATTATCACATATTGTCATACATAGGCCTCAATGATTAAGTCATGATGAAATATTGATATGTATATTACAATTTCTTGCAAACACAAGTTTAGTTAACATATTCAAACTTCCCTGCTTATAAAAAATTATGTTTTCTGCTCCATGTTTGTAGGTCTGACATCCTTTAGGTGTACTTCTGATTTTATGCACAAGGCTTCACTTTTGTGTCCTATAGGCATAGTCGCACCCATAGGCCTTCCTTCATGTGTTTGGGAGACTAAAGTCTCACCCTTGAGCTTACTTCTATGCAGTTGAGAGGCTATAGTCACACCTGTAAGCATGCTTTCATGCAAATGAGGCTTGGAGTATACCTCAAGAATCATGATCACAACATTACTTCTTTGTCACATAGCTAAATCATTTTAGGGCATTCAATTTTACCATATGCCATAATTACTAATCACATCAAAACATAACCATGGTCAAAAGATATTGAATATCAATATCATTGTTACACTTCTATCATCATGGCTACCATGCTTTTCACAAATAATATTAGTAGTATCAAGTTAACATTTACTATAATCAATGAATTAGCCTTCTTTATGGAATCAAGATATCCAAAATGATAGGTGTTAGCCGAACATCAAGTATACCAATTATCAAAGATCAATATTTTCAAGTAGCTTCATAGAATCAAGAAATTCATCATGTTTAAGAACTAAGATAATTATTCAATACCAAGTGCACCATTTCATCACAAGAATCATAAATCCAAAGCATTTTCATATGCATGAGCCATTTGTGAAGGAGACAATCTCATCATACCTTAGGGATTACCTTGTGATTTAATATTACAACTGAAACATAACATTGAAACGATATACCATTCATACTTTGTAGTATTCAAATACTTGTGCACCTTCTTATTTTACATAGGAAACTTATAACACTTTGTCACCTTTTCATTAGGTGCCTCTTTTGCTAGTTCTTATCTTCATGCACTAGCCATGATCCTCAAGAAGGATCCACTTATCACAACTCATAAGGAGGTTAGAAATATCAAAATACTTAAATATACATGTAGGAATTATAAGTAATGATCCAAAAAATAATTAGATCCATAAGCCTAAACAAAATTAAAGACATAAAGGGGCATCATAAATCGAAAAGTACTTATCTTCAATAAGAGGTGATAATCTCCCTCTTGAACCAAACTTCAAGAGCCATCACTATCCATTCATCAACTTAATCATCAACCAAGCCTAATAGAAACTATCCTATTTAGGGCTTCATCAAATCTGATACAAGTACTTGAACATCTTCACATTGACCATGCTATGGTTTCTAGATTTCATATCTCATATCTTTTCCATAAACTAGGGTTTCTCCCAAACCCTAACCTCATAATATCCATCAAACCCTAATACAAAAATTTCCTAAGGTTTTCTTAAAACCCTAGAATTATTTTAGGTCTCCACCATCCTCTCTTGCATCCATTAATGGTGTCATCATAGGGGTGATCTCTATGACTTTTTTTCAGCCCAAGTTTGATACAATGTTAATTTTTCTTAGGGATATATTGTTCTTTGCTTTGATAATTACATTTCTTTATTTACACATTAAATTCACCGCATAACATCGTTACATTATTCAGATTTACATCATTATTCAGCAGCATATGCAACCATGTAGAAAGAAAACTACCATCATCATTAATGCAGCAAAACATAAAGGAACAATAGAAGAAAAACATTCACACATAGAGATATCAGGATTGGTTGAAGACTAGGGGAAAACCCAATATGGGGAAAACCCTTTCAAATTATTCTTCTTATTATATTGTCATTGAATGATTCAGAAAAATAGATTAAAATGATCCATATATTCATCCATACAACTATCCAACAAAAATCAACTAGACAATATCTATGCGATGAACCCAATCATGCTTATACTCAAAACCCATGATTCTGGGGCCTGTAATGAAATGCCATTGTCTATGTTCAACTTCCGAACACTGCAGTAAACAAGAAAAATCATTGGATAACTAAAAAACCAAACATTTAGGTCTCGGTCGCATGGAGGAGGAGTCATGCATTCAACTGGGAAGGTCTAACCGCTCCCTTGAGCCTGAAAGCTAGCGACCGTGGTCGAAATCACTATTTGGAAAACCTGCAATTGTGACTCGGAAACGCTAGATGCCAGTCACATGGAGGACACGTTGTGCGTGTGACTGAAAATATTCAGTTTCATGAATGATATGGTAAGCAAGAGACTGTGGCTGAGATATCTTTGTGGTGTGCCTACGATTGATGCCCAAAACCCTAAAACTGTGATGCGAGCTTCAAACCCTGTAATTTCACCTTCGTGCGAATCTATTACTTTGCGGATCAACCTCAAACCTGTGAAAGTAAAAAACAATAAAGATAATAAAATAATGATCCATGATGATGTCCAAATGAGATAGAGGTCACTTATATTTATAGCCTTCCAAGGGTGTCCACTTTGCTTTAGGGCCGACCTGATCAAATATGCACATGTGGGCTTATAATTCAAAAATACACTTTCCATTATCCAAATTAGATGATCTTTAGGTTGAATTTGGTCCTCTCGAAAAGAGGAATTAAATGAAATCATCATCCCCATCAAATGAGATGTTTAAAATGGAATTTGATCGCAGTTGCATATTTTAACAGGCTATTGGGAAGAAAGTGAAGGCTCTCAATAGCGACAATGGAGGTGAATTTGTTTCACATGCCTTCAAGTATTTCTATGCCAAAGAATGGAATTGAAGAGAGTTATTAGCACCCCATAGACCACAAGAGAATGGGGTAGCTGAAAGGAAGAACATAAGTATAGTGGGAGCAGTAAGGGCCATGTTGCATGATCATGGTATACCTTTACATCTATGGGTGGAAGCATGAAACACCACAGTCTACTTGTATATTTAGAGTCCTCATAGAATACTTGGTATGGTCACACTGGAGGAATATTTTTTGGTAGAAAGCCTGATGTGTGTCATTTAAAATTTTTTGGAGCTTCAGTTTATTTTCATGTCTCCAAGGATTTGAGGAAACTTGAGCCTACAATAGAGTTGGGAGTTTATGTAGGATACACTAAAACTCCACACAATTATTGGGTGTATTTACCTTCAATGAGAATGATAGTTGTGAGGAGAGATATAAATTTTATCAAGGACAAGGCTATGAGATGCTATCTAGAATGAGAGTTAAGTATCCCACTGGATCGGGAGCTTCTAGCTCTAAAGGAGGAGCCTCAGGATGAGCTTCAGGAGGTTGTAGAGAAACCACATGTAGTGGAGCAGACAAGAGGTAGAGTGGAGGCACTCCCTCAACCCAAATCTTCCAGAGATGGGAGAAATAGAACCAAAGAAGATGATATATTGGTGTAGGATGCAAGGGAAAATTTGGGAGCCCCCACATCACAACGTAGATAGAGGAGGTCACCTGATAGGTACATTTGTACATGGATCTCATGAGAGAGCTCATTGAGATAAAGCCTTCTTCATTTGAGGAAGTAATTACTAAACATGGTTAATGCCATCGTGGAAGAATACAAATCCATCATGGAGAACAATGTATGGGAGGTGGTGCTGAGACCAGAAGGGAGAACATTGGTTGGTTCGAGATGGATCTACAAAGTGAAGCATGCATCTAATGGGAGCATCATAATTACAAGGCCATATTTTTGTCCAAAGGATTTTCTCAAATAGAGGGAGTGGAATATGAGGAAAATTTTTCATTAGTTGCAATATATTCCTCAATCGTATCCATTCTAGCACTGGATGCATAGATGGGGTAGAAAATCCACCAGATGGATGTGAAGACATCCTTTCTCAACAATGTTGTTGAGAAAGAAATTTACATAGAGCCACTAGAATGATTTCAGACATATGATTGAGATTCACATGTGTGTAGACTCATGAGAGGATTGTATGGTCTCAAATAAGCACCCCGAGCATGGTACACTCAAATCAAAATTTAGCTTAGTGGATTGGGGTTCACAAAAAGTGAAGCAGATGTGAACCTATATCACATTGTGGTAGATGGTTAGTTTCTTATTCTTTTTTTCATGTTAATGATTTGATATTGATAGGTGATGAGAAATTTATTTTCTCTTTCAAAGATGATCTTGCAAGGGAATTTGAGATGAAAGGCATGGGCCTCATGCATTACTTCCTCGGGCTGGAAGTATGACCAGGTGATGGTAAATTGTTTGAAATATGCATTTGAAATACTTTACATATTTCACATGGAGAATTGCAAGCCCATGGACACATCTCTAACTACAAAATAGAGGAAGGAGAATTTCACTTCAGTTGAAGAGGTTCATGCTAAAATTTACAGGTAGCTTGTGGGGTCTTTGATGTATCTTATGAACACAAGGCCTGAAATGTGCTATGCGGTCAACCAACTGAGTCAAGCTATGTTGAGGCCTAAAAATCTTTATTGGAAGGCAAAAAAGCATCTGTTACGGTACTTCAAAGGCACTACCGAGTATGGATTATGGTATAGGAGGATAAAGGGAGTGAACCTCCAAGCTTAATTGATGCATATTGGGCAGGGAGTCCATCAAACAAGAAAAGTACTATAGGTGCTATCTTCAGTGTTGGGTTCGCAACTATTTCTTGGTACAGTAGGAAGTAGAGGTATGCGGCACTTAGCTCATCAGAGGCTGAATACATGGCTGCAAGTCAAGGAAAATGTGAGGCCATATGGATGAGGAAAATACTTGTGGGTCGTTTTAGCCAGGAGATGGATCCGACAGTGATATATTGTGATAATCAGAGTTTCATTAATATATTTGAGAATCTGGTATTTCATGACAGGTCCAAGAACATTAATATTCGGTATCATCATTTACAGGAATATGTGCATAGGAGAATTTTGTTGCTACAATAAATTCCAACTTAGGAGCAAGATGTTGACATTTTAAAAAAGTCATTTTCAAGAGGTAAATTCCAATTCCAAAGGTACAAGATAGGGGTGGTGAATATCCATTTCTTGCTAAGAGGGAGTGTTGAAAAAATGTAGCAAGAAAGGCTCAGTTTGACTTTAGCCTTAGTCAAATTGATTGAATCAAATTTCCACTTCAACGGGACAATTTGGAGGCAGTTAACTAGTTTTAAATGGATCTTGTCACTTAGTTAGCTCAGTAAATTCGATTTTGAGGGATTGGAGTTCAATTATGCATATGTGATTGCTAAATTTTAGTAATCCAACTCAGTTATTTTCAGTTGTATTCAGTTAAATGACCTCTAACTATTGATAGAGTCAGTTGAAGGTCAGTTGTGCAGTGGGACAACATTCTAACTCAAAGATTGTGAATTTAACTAATCAATCAACCAAAAATAGCTAGTGCATTGAAGGAATTTGAGTTCCTTAGATGAAGTGGAGATTACAAGGCAATCTAACATCAATGTAGACTAGTTTTGAGTGTACAAGCATTGCATGGGTCAAGAGATCAATCCTAGGGAATTACGCAATCAATATGGAGGAAATTCCTAAATAATAGGGGCTAGTTTCCTCAGGAATTGTGCAAGGAAATAAGAATCTTGGTGAGAAAATATTTGGCTAAGTGTTGCCCAGAGTTTCTCATTGAGAAAAGAGAACAATTATTCTTTTGCGGGTTGAGCTATGAGTTGGAGATAGAAATTGTAATAGTTTCTCTATTCAACTAATTAATTAAAATAGGGTTGAGGGGTTTGTCCCAGTTGGGCTCCCCTAGAAATCACTATTTTTTGTGGATTTTCTTAATGGATGTCTATGCATGTTGTTCTAAATTGTGATTTACATTCTGCAGATTAGTAGAGTAGAATTGTGTCTCTTGTTTTTTCAGTTTGAAATCTTGAGAAGTTGCAATTTCTATCAAATTTGTACAACATACACCTTTAAAGAAATTATTTTGTAGTCTACTGTTGTGTGGCATTTAAATTTTTCAGACAAGATATCACATTTAATTCCTCTATCAATCCATATAACACTTTTTTTAACTGTAGGACCGGAAGCGAAGGGAATAAATTTCATTGAATCATACCAAAACACTCAGGAAATTTCCCATAGTGCATTTTAATCAAATTATTCAATTCCAACCAATTCGGTTCAGTGAGTGAACTGACACAAATTAATACCATTAAATACCAAATGATAATAATCATAATCGTATATAACTATTAATGGGCTCATTAATTTTTTTAGCTCACTTCCCTACACTCACTCCTAGGTAAGGTCTTCACATAAAAACTTGGAAATGTTGGTATTTAGATCAACATAACAAAATAATTTTCTTTTGTTTTGAAACTTTGCAGCATGGAATTATTATTTAGATGTATTCAACCTATGAAGGAAAATTTATATGAATGAAATAAATTGTGGTTAAGTGTTTTTCTTGTTTCTTTTGATTTGCAGGTCATGCATCCAAAAAACCCTTTTGCTCCTACTATGAATTTCAATTATTGTTACTTTGAGATTGATGCTCCGAAAGGTATTCCATTCCAAGCTAGATCATGGACGTGTTAAATAGAAAACATTACTTTTCCATTACTGATATTGAAATATCCAAGCTTTACAATTTATTATCATCTCAATAGAAAATTTAGGAGAGAGCAGGTTACGGTTAGATTGAATTTGCTTGCATCATTGTAAAGCACTTTTTTGATATTTTGTAATTTAGATGTGGAGGGAGCTCCCAGGTAATGGTGGTTTGGTGGAGGCACTAATTTGAATCCATCGTATGTGTATGAAGAGGATATCAAGCATTTCCACATGGTAAGGGACTAAATATTAGACTATTCCTTTGCTTTGTGAACTACTTAGCTAAATAGAAAATATATATTAGATCAATTTAAAAATACTTTTTTCAAACTAATATAACAATTCAGATCAAGCTACAATTTTAGAAGAGAAAGATTGATTCTTTTGGATGCAAGTCAGTTACATCATGTTTACAAAGCAACCAACGAATATATTTCTTACATAATCTTAGCTACATTATTGTCATGACACTTTTGTTAGAGATATCATGCCAGCTTATGAAAGTGGCCAACATTCTGAAAATATTGTAACAACTCTTTATCAATTTAAGCTTGAGTCCATGGGTAGGACCAAAAAGACTACTTTTAGGTCCTATTAAAAAGCATATTTATGATCTCAAGCTTGGGGTGTACAACATCCTATCGGTTTTCTTAGCCACCTTACTATACTTATTTTACAAATAATTGCATCTAAGGTCCACTTCTTGTATGATAATACAAATATTGTCGTGGTCTTGTACTTTTAAATATTTTTTTGCTAACGGTCACTTTGGTGGGTATAAGATAGTTTATGTGTATATGCCATCCATATGTTCAGTATGTACCATTATATGTCATTTTAGTTGCTTCTAAAATACTACCGCTCAATCTTCTTCCTACATGGGTTATTGAACTCTTCCATATTGCGCAGTTAGTTGCATAAGGTTGTTAAAAAAGAACTCATTATTCTCTCCGCAGTTTTTTGTATTGCATATTTAAACTTATATAAGACCTAAATTAAACTTATAATGTCTAAATGCCAAACTTATAATTCTTTCATTGCTTACAAGTCTTGCTATAAATGACACTATTTGGAACTATTGGTCATTTGGACTTAGGGTGAGTAAAGTTTTAGTTTTTTATGTTGCATGATATTCTTTAACCTTTTTTAACAAAAACAATTCCTCCCCAATTATTTTTAATGTATTCTAATATTGTATATGAAAGTTTAGAAGTAAGCATGTGATAAGTTTAATCCATATTTCTATCCAAGGTTCAAAAACTAGTGTGATGGTTACTTCTTTATTAAGGTACACCTCAACCTTTATTTCAATAGGTTTCTTAATAGTTCATTCTTTGTACGTTGTTGCGATTTATTAACTTTTCTCCAACTTTTACAAGGGAGTAGAATCTAATAAATTATGGCTACAAGTTCTGGGGTATCCTTTGAAGCTAATTACAACAATTTTAAAAATTGATAAATGAAAACAATGTTGGCATTATGGATAATGTGTTGTCCTTGATGGAAACCTGCTTTACAAATATGTCCTTTATGTCAACCTAGTTATAATATGATGATTATGGAACTAATGCAGATGGAAATATTATTGGTACATGTATTTCATAAATAGGGAAGTGTATTGGAAGTCTTGTTACATGTTTCAATTGAGAGAAGATGAAAATGTGAAGGTTGAAAAGTATACGCTAACCCTTTGAATAAGAGTCACGTAGATATACAAGTTATCCGAATAAAAGTCGTGTACATAATCCAAACCATGGAAAACAGGAAACCATGAGCTATTACCATAGTAATTTCACATAGTATTGTGCCAGCAACATCTATTTGATATTTTCAAATGAATACCAACAACATTATCAAGGGATTTTCCTGTGGTATTGGAAAAGGAAAAATCTATATAAATAGAAGAAGCTGAAGGAGATAAGTGTGCAATGTAATGGATTATTCATGTGTGATTTGATTTGAAATAGGTGTGCACCAGGGAGCAAGGAGAAAACTTAGATCTTATATATCTGAAAGTGTATTGAAGACTAATGGATATAATTTCTTGATCTATTTATCTTTGAAGTAACTAACAATGCAAGAATGTGTTTGCAAAGATATGTGATTTTGACAGTGAATTATGTGGAATGCGTGTTGTAGAGATGATTTGATTCAATAATTTAAGATCTGTACACAAGTTTGCTTTAACAATATAGTGTACATACACAGATATACTTTAATATAGTCATGTGTACTTACTGAGATAATATGTATGGATTGCTGCTTGATCTGGTGTTGGATAATTTATTTGTTAATTAAATTATTTTTCATTAAATTGTTGAACCTAGGGTTCATGAACTTGCTAGGAATCAACTTTCAATTTAAAAGTAGAAAATTATACTCTGTTGAAAGAAATTTCAAGACTAAAATAAAACCTATTTATGAAAAATTGCTAAGATGAGTATGCACACACTTTATTTTTCAAAAGTCTCATATTCTAAACTTGGAAATCAATCTCTTAATCTATGAAATTGAAATGACGATCAACGTGAAAGTAAACATATTCTATTTACATGAAAATAGATCATTCTAGTGACATGAAAGTAACTCTATATTATCAACATGAAAGTAAATATATCTTATCAACTGGAAAGTAAATCTATTCTAATGACTTGAAAGAAAATTTAATCTAGAAAGCAACAAATCCTATACTAAGAAAGCCTTGAATTCTTAAACAATGAAATTTAAAGGCAACCTATTCTGAAATCAATGAGAGATCAATTGAAATTACTAATGTGTGCATTGTCAAATTAGAACAATTAATGAGTATCTATGATCTAAAAACAAACAAATTAAAAGAAATGAATCTATTAAATGAAAGCAATAACTATTAACATGCAAAAGAACATAAATGGAATGAGCATAAAATAATGTAAATAATGCATCTATTAAAAAGACTTGAAGTAAACATTGCAAAAAAATAAAATAATCTATTTTGAAAAAATGAAACATTAAAATACAATCATACTCATCAAGTGGCCATCATGAAGTGCATGATAGGTGGAAAGTTCATGAAGCTATTGACCCAAATCCAAATCTCATCATGAAAGCATAACTATACTCAAAATATTGTATTCATAACATTAGGCATAAGCATAACCAATCCTTAGCATTCCAAAACTTAAGATTGAAGCATGAGAATAGTTCCCAAACTTTACACACCCTTTAAATGGAGAGGGCACTCCTATATATGCAAAATCTATGATAACTAATTCATAAATGTAGATCCACAAATCTCTCCTAGATAAACATATCTCTCCTAGATCCAAAAATATCTTGTGTGGTTACAACCATGTGTTAACATCTAGAAAATAGTATCTCTTCATATCCTCTCACAAATATCTCATAGCTTTGATAGGAGACACTTATGAAGACTTCCATGATTCTTCTCCCTGAAATATGCTTGATCAATGATCTCAAATCTCCCTCAAATATTCAAGAGTTTGAATAGTAAATTCGAATTTGAGACTTATAGGCCAGAAATGATTGTCCTGGAATATTCAAATATGCATACACATATCAAAAAACTCATCCAAATTTTATATATAAGTGAATGCATGTTATTTTTCTAATATTTATCCATAAATTCACTTAAAATACCAAAATAAATGTATTAGAAAATAATGTCTAAACCCATATTTAATTATCAATATGGCCTTAATGCATGGTTATGGAGTTACAGAATATGGCAATTTCTGAAGTAAAGTGAAAGAAAAGAGGGTGAAATTAATGACATTTTGGAGAATTAACATCTAGGTTGTTGACAGATGTTTGGATGTCAATTTATGGTTTGTAATTGTTGTTTGGTGATGATCGTTGATGACGTTTGCATTATTTTTTGTTTTTTTTCAATGATGTCTTGATCATGACGGTTTGTATCTGGTAGTATTTATTGGATTGATTTGGATATGGGGATTGGTATATTGATCAATGATTCAGTATTGGTATATATGTGATTGGTTGTTGCAGTGATTCAATATTTCTTCTCAATGATTTAGTGTTTGATACAGTGATTTTGTGATTCAATTTGATAGTGTTTCAGTATTCAATGATTTGAGATCTGTATGTAGGTTTAATGCACAAGAAGTGCCTATATACGCAGGTATATTTCAGAACAATCACATATATATTATGAGGTCAATTTGATTAGGGTTTGTAATGATTGCATATTAGTTTTGTGTTGATGATAATGTGTCTATTAGCATTATTAATCAGTGAATGGTTGATAGTTGCTTTTAACAGTGTTTTGTTTAAGAGTGGTTACTTTATATTGAGCATATTGTTGGGTGTGGGTCCAATTTGAAAATTTGATCAAAGGTGGTCTGGATAATTTGTGATGGTTGCTTGATAGGTGGATCTAGTATGAAAATTATGAAACATGGTCCACGAGGTGCTCAGGGTTGTAGCCTTTAGTGAGAGGGTAGGAGCTCACTTTCGATAGGAGCCAATAAACAAGATTAGGGGGTTATAGCTCCTTTCAAGTGGGTGCTGGAGAACAGGTGGAGATTGTACCCTCTTGTAGGTAGGAGCCATCATGTTGGTAAGAGTCCGCACCTATACAAAATTGTAAGAATATTTTATTTATAATAAAAGAATAAGACAGATGAGAAAAGCGATGGTTTTCTCCCACATTGGGTTTCCACCTAAAATCCCGGTCTCCTTATGTGTTGATGTGTTTCTTATGTGTTATGATTTATTTTCTTATTACTACATATTGAATGAATAATGAATCAATAATGCAGTGAGTAAGTTAAACATCTTATGGAAGTTAAAAAAAAAAGTAATCTGGATATAAAGGGTTTTAACTTATAGAAGGCTTGTACACATGAAAGTTGTCTGAATAGAAGTAGTGTACAAAATTATGAATTTGAAATTGAAAGTTAAAGTAAATAAAAAATATTGACTCAACACCCCCCGCCCCGAGTATTTTTCTTAACAATTGGGATCAGAGTAGGTCTCTCCAAGAGAACCTTAACCACCTAAGAGTGGATCAAGGACAATGACAAGGAAGCACAAGAAGAAAGCAACACAAAGGAAGAGGGCAAGTCAGGAAAAATGTGATTGTGACAATGATGCATTAGATGCAGTAGAAATATCAACAGTCATAGATCAAGGACCTCTCTTGTTGATCAATGATGAGGAATATAGTGAAGATAGTGATAAGGAAACATCAATTATTTATTTTCGTTTTAATTGTAGAAGCTATGACCATTGTATAAATGATTTTCCATTCTATTTCTCACATACTGATGATGATAATGAATCAACTGAAATTTCTCTCATGGGTAGAAGTGAAAGTAATAATTCTACAAAGAAACTAGATTAAAAAAGATTGCCCTAGAATCACAAATTAAAGGGCTCACAGCAAAGAATAGAGATCATCAAAAGTTACTACAATTTTTTGATGAAAATGATATTTCCTACAAAGAATAAATTATAATATAAATACCCAACTAGAAGAGGGAAGCAAAATTGAAGAAGGAATGATAAATTTGTATAAGGAAAAGGAAGATCATTAATGTAAAATATTGGAGGATGAAGTAACTTCATTGAGAAATGAACTCAAAAATAAAATATCCTAGCCACAGGAGGAAATAAAAACTTAAAAATATGCATCAATAAAGAAAATTAAAGAAAGAATCAATTACTATGAAGGACTTGAAGCAGAAATAATCTCTATCAAATTTGATCTTGAAAAGTCAAACAAACGATATGAGGAGATACTTGAAGTACTTGAAGGACAAGAAAATCAGCTTAAAGAAGAGATCATCGAGTTAAGAACACAATTGGAAAATACAAAAGGAGAAAAAGAGGTTGAGTTAAGTATAATATAAGGTAAGTTAGCTTAAAAGGATAAGCAATTGAGATTTCAAGATAGCTCAAAGAAATTGGGTATTATTCTTAATATTCAAAGGTCTCCCTCTATTAAATCTAGTCTTGGATTTCATGCAAATATAAAGGGATAATCTAGTTCACAGTCTTGTACAAGCAATCTTGAGGTTAACAAAGAAAATTTTGGTAAAGAATCAAAAGGTCAACCAAACCAACAATAAAAAAAAGTGAATTTCCAAAGGAAATCATTTACTCCTAAAAATAGAAATAGCAATCCATTATCTCTGTTGGAAAATGATATTGAATTTTTTTTATCTATCATAACTTTAGACACATTGCATCCAATTTCAGACACTAATTCACAGGAATATCATCAACTCCCAGGTACTCAGGTTTCTTTAAAGGGTATTGTTTTCCATGAAATGTGTTTGGCCACAAGGCTATTGATTGCAATAGGATAAATATGAAGCAAAAATATTATGATCTTGCTCCATTTTCTAGTCATGTAAGGTGTTACACATGTAAAAATTTTGGACATGTAGTAAAATAATGACGTAACAAAAAATGAATTGATTTAGACAACAAGTATACTCCCTCCAAAACGAGGAAACAAACAAGAAAGTTGGATCCACCAGCATTACTCATATTAAGCATAAGGAAGAAGAACAAGTAAGGCATGAAATTACTTTTTGTGCATTTGAAGAATAATATTAGTGGTACATAGATAGAAGATGCTCTCATCACATGCTTGGAAATAAAGAAAAAATCATTTATCACAAAAACAAGAGTGGTAAGATTATTCTTGGAAACGGTACATATACAAAGGTATTGGGTAAGGCTAATGCCAATGTTGATATTAAGAATACATAAGCATCTAATTTACTATTGGTTGATGGGCTAAATGATAAAGTTCTAAGTGTAGGCCATATATATCATAAAGGGCATGCAATTGTATTTACATAGACTAGATGCAAAATTATAGAAGAAGACACTAGAAAAACTATATAAAAGGGTTGCATAAATTCAGATAAATTATATGTATTAAAGAAGAAACTAGGTATAAATAAGAAGTATAACTCCTCTTCTTCAGATTTAAAGTAAAGGAAAATGGTTCACATTGTAGTCTATTATATTTGAAGGAATTCATAAGTGTATTCAGGTCCACATGATCTATGGTGTCTGATATCAGGGGGAGCCTTACATTTATGATTATTCCCTATGTTGTTATATTATTCTCTTGATGATGTTTATATTACTAATGTTGCATATAATGAAGTGGCTATAATAAGGAACATGTATGACATGTTCAAGGGGAGTTGTGACCATCCAAATTCAATAGTTTACATTTTGTACGATTTCTTATGAATGAAAGACACATATTTACACGATTTTGACTTAGATAGATGCATATGGTTTTTTGTGATGATAAAGGAGTGGCGCAAATTCAGGGGGGATCTCCTTGTATGTTTTAATCAGTTCATATTGGAATTTTGGTTCTGACATTGGTTTGTTGTAGTCTATTGATAGTACCCTTATGCAAGTTTCAAAATGTATGAAAGAGTATCAGTTCATGATGAGTGATGAGTTGTTGCAAAGTCTTATTATTGTTGTCGATCTGTCTCTTTGATGTTGGTAAGAATGATATAATGTGATCAAAATTGATGATAAAGAGTTGGGATAGGTTCAGGGGGAGCATCTTTGTGCTTCTAATGATTTATTGTTAGCATTATGGTCTCTTGAGTACTCCTAATTGCATCATGGTGTCTATGATGAGTTCATGGTTATTGTTTTTGTCATTACTAAAAAATATATTTTTTGTTGTCATTCTGTCATAAGCTATCAATAATGCCTATATGTTGCTTGTATATATTGCATATTTGGTCGCATGATGATGCTACACTGTCTTATCTGCTTGATTCTTCTTGATGATGAGGATGTTCATGCTGCTATTATGTCATTTATGTTGTTGTTGTCAAATGATTATGATGTAGATTCTTATATGGTGCATGGTGGTTCATGATGATTATCATGGCGTTGCTACAAATATGCTTCATTGCTGAGATTCTTGTTTATGGTTATAGATGTCATGTATGTCTCTTGATGTAAAGGTCATGAAAATAAGCATGTTGTAATCATTTTAAAATCTAGTCATGCTATGTATGTAATCCCATTATTTTGGGTGATTAATGTAAAAATTGGGTCAAATGTGTAACCCGATTATGTTGGGTGAATGATCATAGAGTTATTGAGTATGGGAGATGTCATGAATAGCCATGTATTTGAGTCATAAAGTCTTGTACTTTTATTTCTTATCTTTAGAAGGTCCAACATATGCTTAGGGGAAGCATGGTTAGTATGCAAACATCATAGTTCATATCAGCAGATCTGACTTACAATGTTGATATCTATAAGGGGAATATTTTTCTAGCCCGGTTCAACCCTTTTACATTGATTTCAAAGGGGGAGAGAAGACTTGGTGTTTGCAGGTGGTTTCCAAACACCAAAGTGGTTGTTATCGAGTCCAAAGGGGGAGATTGTTGGTATTATGTCGAATTTGTTTTCCTTGATGGAAACCTTCTTAAAAAATATTTCCTTGATGTCAAATTGGTTATAATATGATGATTATGGAACTAATGTAAATGACAATAATATTGGTACAAGTATTGCATATAAGGAATTGTATTGGTAGCCTTGTTACAAGTTTCACTTGAGAGAAGATGAAAATGTGAAGTTTGAAAAAGTATACGCGACCCATGTGAATAAGAGTCAAATACATATGATGGTTATGTGAACAAAAGTTGTGTACATAATATGAACAATGGAAAAAAAGAAACCATGAGCTGTTACCATAGAAATTTCCCATAGTATTGTGTCGGCAACATCTATTTGATCCTGTCAAATGAATACCAAAAAAATTACCAAGGGATTTTCCTGTGGTTTTGGCAAAGGAAAAATATATTTAAAGAAAAGGAGATCAAGGACCTAAGTGTGCAATGCAATGGATTATTCAGGTGTTATCTGATCTGAAACGAGTGTGCACGAGGGAGCAAGGAGAAGGCTTAGATCTAATAGATATGAAGTATATTGAAGACTAATGGATCTAATCCTTTATTTTTTTATGTTTGAAGTAACTAACAATGAAATATATGTGGTTATAGTGAAGATATGATCTAAATGTGTTTGCATATATCTGTGATTTTGAAAGTGAAGTATGCAAAATGTGTGTTTTAGAGATGATTTGATTCAATAATTTAGGATATGTATGCAAGTTTTCTTCAGGAATACTGCATACATACACATATCTAATTCAATAAAGTCACATATACTTACTAAGTTAATATGTTATGATTGCTACCTGATTTGGGTTGTTAACCAATGTTTGGATCCTGATTGATGGTTTGTAATTGTTGCTTGGTGATGACAATTGATAGTGTCTATATTATTTGTTGTTTTCTTTCAATGATGTCTGAATCAGGATGGTTTGTATCTAGAGGTATTGATTGGATTTATTTGGCTATGGCATGGTATATTGATCAATGATTAAGTATTTCATTATCTGTGATTTGTTCTTGCAGTGATTTAATATTTGTACTCAGTAATTTTGTGGCTGATACAGTGATTCAGTGATCCAGTTTGAGAGAGTTTTAATATTCAGTGATTTGAGATTTGTACGCAGGTTTAATGCATAAGAATCTGATTTAGGTGGATATCGGTGGCCACCCACCTATTCCATTTGGACCGGCACCATCAATTCTTGCAGCTTTTCACATTCAACACAACTTAATAGTTTTAGCAGGTTTTGGGGTCCTGCACTCCCGGAGCCGTTTTGGGGCCTTAATGATCGAGGTGGATATTGGTGGCCACCCACCTATTCTATTTGAACCCCCACCATTAGTTCGTTCAGTTTTAAAGTTGCAGCACAACTTACTATTTTTAGCAGTTTTTCGGTTCATGAACTTCCAGAGTCGTTTTGAGGCCCTAAACGACGTTTTTTTGTGAAAACCGAGAGCAACATGGGTTCATGGACTGATTTTCCTCACATAAAAAGTTTCACTCCTCAGATAGATATTTCTAACGAGCTATTAAGCGTGTCAAACGGAGATCAAATGCCAAAGTTACGTCCCCGGGAAGTTGAAACACCAATTTACCCAAACGAGACCCACCGTTTTGGAGCTTCATCTCCTAGGGTTAGGTTTTTGGACGTTTCAATTTTTACATTATTTATCAATAATAAAAAGGCCCTTGAGCCTCATTGTAACATAGTTCAGAGGTCTATAGCCGCCACATCTCTTCTCATAGATATGCTACCAACACCCTAGCTAGTTTATTTCCATTATGTCTGTAAGCATATTTCATTCATTATTTTATTAATAAAATGAAGCATTATTTCCACTGCATCTCTATGTTTATAGTTATATATGTATTCTATTGTGTTCCTGCATAAATCCGTATCAGTGGTATCAGAGCAGTCTACTCTTTCTTTGTTTTTCTTTGCATGTCCCCAACGCGGTCAGGGTATAAGGAGTTAGGGCTTGATCTGGTTGAACCCTTGCAAGATCAGCCTCGCAAACCTCGATGACCTCCCATGGCGGAAGAAAATAAAGACGAGGGAGAAGGATATCCTATCAAAATATTGTGCAAGGAGGCACTCGAGAAACAAAGGAACGTGATGATGGATAAATTTGCTCAGATCCTTCAACGACTGCCCACCTACGGTGCATATGCATCCAAAAATCACTCTAGAGGCACCACTCCCTTCAAGGTATAGGTAAACTTTGACATTCCCATATTTGAAGGCCAGATAGATGCAGACGCTGTAGATAGATGGTTAAATTTGTTGGAAGGGTATTTCTCGGTCCATGATTTTTCCGATTGAGAAAAGATTAATTTTGCACTCCTCAAAGCTGCTCCCCATGTCAAATACTGGTGGGAAACCTACTGTGAGCAAGAGGACGAAGGGGGACCCTCTCTGTTCTCAGCCATACCCACTTGGAATTCGTTCCGAGACAGCATCAAGGAACAATATTACCTCGTGGGGAGCTATGAGGACAAATACATCCAATGGACCATGTTGTGGCAGCAAAGGGATCAATATGCGCACAAACTAATGAATTTGTTCCATACCCTACGCACAAAGTTGGGTATTAAATATTCAGAGAGACATTTGGTGCTCAAGTACTACATCTGTCTGCACAAACACATGTTGATCAGCGGTTGTCATTGATGTCAACCCAAGTAGCACCAGGGGCTAACCCAATATTGCATGGGAATTTTGACCTACCAAATTAATATATTCTTGGTCAATAATGCTTTTGATAGTTTCTACTTGTCGAGATGTTTCCATTGATATATGGCACGCCATGTAATTCTTCACGGTTTGAGAGATATTCATGTTTGAAGTTTGTAGCCCCAGCTAGTGGGCTAAAACCCCATGGGGTTGGGGCATGGGTCATTGAAAAGTCATAATTAATATTTTTTAAGCTCCTAAAATCCCTCCCACATTCACTTGTTGAAGCCCCTCTCAACCTAAGCATTTATATAAATTGTGATCCTCATTTCCTCCTTATGCAAGGGATTTCGCCATCTGAAACAGGTCATCGAAGCATTAGGTGGTTTTTGTCCATGAGTGGGTTTCCAGCTTAAAAAATATGTGCATTTGTGTTCCTCTTGTTTTCTGCTATAATTGTAAAAACACTGATAATAATTGAAGATTAACTAACGCTCTAATTGAAAGGAATACTAATTCACCCCCCCCCCCCCCCCCTCTCAGTATTTCCAACAATTGGTATCGTAGCCAGTTCCTTGGGTCAACGATTTAACAAATGGAAGGAGGTCATGGAGCACACGAAGAATGAAAATTTATCTGCCTGAAACAATTACACACTCGAAAGGAAGAATGGAGGTCTATCTCTTGGCGCAAGGTTACGAAGTATGGGACACTGTTCAAAATGGATTTACATCAACTGCGGATGAACAAGGTAAGAAGAATTTGGTAAATGATGCAAAAGCAAAGAATATTATTATCAGTGGACTTATTGAATCTCCTTATCATAAGGTGTTGGGTTGTAAAACCGCCAAAAATGTATGGGACAAGCTTGAGAATATATATGCAGGTGACTCAAATGTCAAAGAAGCAAAGCTTCAAATCTATAGAGAAAAATTTGAGCAACTCAGAATGAAAGAAGATTGCAACATTTCTGCATACTTCCAATACGTTGATGAAATAACCAATACTCTGGAAGGATTGGGAGAGCTAGTTGACGAGAAGACTATTATACGGAAGATTCTTAGAACATTACCAGGGAGATTCAACCCAAAGGTATCGGTCTTAGAATACAGTGCAAATCTGGACAAACTCAGCAAGGAAGAATTACATGGAGTTCTCATAGCATATGAAATGAGACTTGATGAAGAAAAGGGTATTTCAAATCTAGAAACTGCGTTCGTTGCATCTAAGCAAACCAATAAGGACAAACAACCTTCAATTGAAATGACATGCACCTGCAAGTGTGAAGAAAAGGGAGATGATGGAGAAGGTCTTTCAGATGAAGAATATGCTTACTTTACGAGAAAACTAAAACCTGGTAAGGGAAAATTCAAAGGTAAACTTCCATTGATATGTTTTAGTTGTGGTGAGGTTGGGCATTTCGTAGCAAAATGTCTGAACAAAAGTGATGGCAAATCAAAAGGAAAGAAAGGCTTTAAGAAATTCAACAAGCAAGGCAAAAAGAAAGGATCCAAAAGGAACTTTCTCTCTAAAGAAGATAGCTCATCACCCGATGAAGAAAGTGACAACAAAGAAGAAGCCAATGAGAAAGTATTGTTTATGGCCAAGAACAATAAACAATAAGTATCAAACAATGAAGAAGAAGGGTTGACCATAGAATAATTTTATGAGGAGGCAATCAAGCTTATAAAAGAGCTCAATGCTGAGAAGATCCGTTCCAATAATCTTGAAGAACAATTTCAAGGTCTCAAAATTGAGGTTGAAGAACACAAATGTATTGAAGAGTCACTTCCAAAGAAGTTGGAAGAAAGCAACCAAGAAAGGGAAGCATTAGAAGCTGAAGTAGTCTCTTTGCGTAAGGAAGTGAAGAAGGGAAAAACTATCCAAAACTATGCCAACAGATCAAGGGCATTGGAAGAACTCATCAACAATCAATGATCTTACAACGACAGAACTGGCCTCGGTTACAAAGAAGAAGAAGCATGACCTTCTACAACAAAATACAATGAACCTATGAGATCTGACATACATGTAGACTTCAGTGGAAAATATTCGCAAGCACATCCTTGGAAGACGATTCCTCGACGAAAATTTTCATCTAGGTACCAAAATATTTTTCATGGCTATTGTTATTCATGTGGAAAATTTGGTCATAAAGATGTAGAATGTCGCACGTACCCTAGGAACCAATACAATTCCAAGAGATTCTTCAAATATGAACCTCCCAGGGCTCAATGAAACATCAATAGATTTGAACATTTAAGAAATAATATGGAATGTTACAAATGTCAGAACTTTGGACACAAGAAAATCCTCCAGAAGAATCTTCGAAGCCACAGAATGAACGTAACAGTAAAAAGAAGAAGAAGATTAAATAATCAAAGCCTGCCTAGCCAAAAAAAATAAGATGTGTGGTATGTTGATGCCATTGCTCAACGCAGACATGACTGGAGATAGAAGGAAATTGTATCTCTGCGGAGAAGAAGATAAACCATATCCTTTGGAAATGATGGATCTTCAAATGTTATAGACTCAGGTAGTCACTTGTGCTAAAATATGTTATAGCCAAATGATGTTCTATTGGTTTTAAAACATGAATCACAATCTGTCAGCATAGATGTACGGTGAATTGCACACACAATGTTAGACCTCAACTCCACAAAATGTGAAATCAGAAAGGCAGAGTGGTAAAATTTTGGCTATTGTGTGAAGTTTTCCAGCTCCAAACGACATATATGTTCTAGATGAAGCAACTAAAGCATGTCTACTAGCTAAAGAAGATGAAATCTAGTTATGGCACAAACGAATGGGTCACATAAACTTTGAAAATATTGTCAGGATAAGCAAAAAGGAAGCAGTATGAGAAATGCCGAAAATATCAAAACCTTCCAACACACTATGTGAGGCATGTCGGCATGGAAAGCAAACAAAAGTCCAATTTAAAACAAAAGAACACTTTGCATCACATCCATTGGAATTGATACGTACTAATCTATGTGGTCCTGTGAGAACAAAAGGCTTAGACGAAGAATTATATTTCATGTTAATGATAGATGACTATACCGGGATGACAACTGTCAGTTTCCTAAAGAAAAAATCTGAAGCATTTGAGTGCTTTAAGATCTACAAGGAGTTGGTTGAAAATGAAACTGATTTGAAAATAAAGTGTTTAAGATTAGATAATGGTGGAAAATTCACTTCCAAATTATTTCAGCAATACTATGACGAAAATGGAATAAAAAGGCAATTTTCAATAGCACGAACACCTCAGCAAAATGGAGTTGCTGAAAGAAAGAACAGAACTGTACAAGAAATGGATAAAACAATGTTGAAGGACTCAAAATTGGATGAAAAATTATGTGTTCAAGAAATTGATACGACAGTCTTCATTATCAACCGAAGTATTCTCAGAAATAATTTCAACAAGACTCCATATGAATTATGGAAAGGAAAACCAACTAATGTAAAATATTTCAGAATCTTCAGAAGCAAATGTTATATCAAAAGAGAAGATCAAAATTTGGGTAAGTTTGAATCACATGTTGATGAAGGTATCTTTGTTGGTTACTCACGCAAAAGAAAGGCCTATAAATGTTATAATCTAAGATGAAAACAAATAGTGGAGAGCATAAATGTTACATTTGACGAAGATGGTGTTCTAGTGAGTAATGATGAGGATCTAGAATCTTTGAAACTTGAGACAGAGGCTGAAAAAGACATAGATAAAATTGTAGAACAAGAAGCAACTATCAACGAGGAAGAAGTAAACAATGGTCATCAAGATATACCAAGTCAACAACAAGAAGCTCCTCCAAGGAGAACAAAAGAGTGGATTCAAAAGAACCATCCTTCAAATCAAATCATTAGTGACATAAATGAAGGTTGAAAGCTTCGTTCATCACAACAAGCTCACATTTCTTTTCTAGCAAACTTTGAGCCTAGTAGTTTTGAGGAAGCCAACCAGACTGAACATTGGGTAGCAGCTATGAATGAAGAATTGGATCAAATTGAGAAGAATAACACCTGGGAATTAGTTCCACGACCAAAAGATAAAAATGTCATTGGGACTAAATGGGTGTTCAGGAACAAATTGAATGAAGATGGGCAGGTTACCAGAAACAAAGCAAGATTGGTTTGAAAAGGCTATGCACAAGTGGAAGGAATTGATTTCGACGAAACATTTGCACCAGTTTCCAGAATGGAAGCCATCCGAATGTTTCTCGCCTATGCATGTTCAAGAAAAATCAAAGTCTACCAAATGGATGTTAAGTCAGCATTTCTGAATGGAGAATTAGAAGAAGAAGTTTACATCGAACAACCTGAAGGTTTTATACTATCACAAAAAGAAGACTATGTCTGCAGGTTAAAGAAGGCTCTATATGGTCTCAAGCAGGCTCCTAGAGCATGGTATGCTCGTCTTGATGGATATCTACGTCAACAAGGGTTCAAGAAAGGTAATGTTGATAGCAATCTTTATGTACAAATAGATAAAGATAATTTAACAATCGTTGAGGTATATGTGGATGATATAATATTTGGTAGCAATGATGATCGACTAAGTAAGAAATTTTCTACAAATATGCAAAGTGAGTTTGATATGTCTTTACTTGGTGAGCTGACATACTTCTTAGGGCTTCAAATATCTCAACAAGAGAAAGGAATATTTATATGTCAGGCCAAGTACATCAAGGAAATGCTCAAGAAATTCAAAATGGAAGATTGCAAACCCTTCCTTACTCCGATGGTAACAGGTTGCAAATTGAGCATAGACGACTCATCTAAGGATGTGGATCAGAGGTTGTACATATATATTATTGGTAGTCTTCTATATGTAACAACCTCTCAGCTAGATGTTATGCAAGCAGTTGGACAAGTAGCAAGATTCCAAGCAGCACCAAAAGAATCACATATTATTGCCATCAAAATAATTCTTCCATATCTAAAGGGCACAAAAGAATATGGCTTGTGGTATCCCAAGGGTAACAATCTCATTATTCAAGCCTTTACAGATGCAGAATGGGCAGGAAGCATTGATGATCGTAAGAGTACTAGTGGAGTAGCATTCTATCTAGGTGGTTGTCTCGTATCATGGTTTAGAAAAAAGAAAACTTCAATCTCGTGATCTACAGTGGAAGCAGAATACATTGCAGCAGCATCATGTTGTACTCAAGTCCTTTGGATGAAAAAAAATTTGCAATATCTTCAAGTACAATTCAGTGAGCCTATTCCCATATTCTGTGACAACACTAGTGCCATCAGCATCTCCAAGAATCTTGTCATGCATTCAAAAACAAAACACATTCCAATCAAATATCATTTTTTTAGAGAACAAGTCACTGAAAATAATATAAAACTTGAGTATGTATGTACAAAAGAACAAATTGCTGATATCTTCACTATACCTTTACCTCGTGAAGCATTTGAATATCTTCGTCAAAAGCTTGGGATTCTCCCAAGTTCTCATTAGATTACAGGTCTTTAGGACGGTTGTGTGTTAGCGGGAGTGGAAGTGTGTACAGGTCCGCAGGATGGTTGTGTTTTAGGGGGAGTTACCCTTTTCCATTGATGTCAAAAGGGGGAGAGAATGTTGTAGGAAGAGGTGTCATGATCGCAGGGGGGGTACTTGTGTTGCCATAAATGCCAAAGGGGGAGATTGTTGATCAGCGGTTGTCATTGATGTCAACCCAAGCAGCACTAGGGGCTAACCCAATATTGCATGGGAATTTTGACCTACCAAATTAATATATTCTGAGTCAATAATTCTTTTGATAATTTCTACTTGTCGAGATGTGTCCATTGATATATGGCACGCCATGTAATTCTTCACGGTTTGAGAGATATTCATGTTTGAAGTTTGTAGCCCCAGTTAGTGGGCTAAAACCCCATGGGGTTGGGGCATGGGTCATTGAAAAGTCATAATTAATATTTTTTAAGCTCCTAAAATCCCTCCCACGTTCACTTGTTGAAGCCCCTCTCAACCTAAGCATTTATATAAATTGTGATCCTCATTTCCTCCTTATGCAAGGGATTTCGCCATCTGAAACAAGTCATTGTGGAATTTTCGCTCTAACGTTTTTTTATACGAAGTTTCAAAAGCTAAAAATTTTATGAGGCGAATCCTAAATCCTAAGGAAGCTACTGTAAAAATTTCAGATCAAGGTGCGCAATAGTTTTGGAGATATGATCTGTGGAAGTCAGAGTTTTTGTAGGCTCTTGAAATTAATCTCAAAGAAGTGACCTTGGTAAAATCGTCATAACTCTCTCTCTGAGTATCGGATTGGAATTTTGTAAAAATGTTAAAATAGTGCACAGACTATAGTTTTTTCTCTATCAATTTTAGAACTGATTTAAGAAACAGTGACATGTGGCACGCTGTAAAAGGTCACTCTGTTGAAACAGTCCATAATTAGGGCATTGTGAGAGATTGGGTATAACTCTCTCTTGAAGAATCCAAATTGGGTCAGACCTATGGCATTGGAAAGATGACTCAGAGGAATACTACAGGACCGAAAATCAGATATTGAGGATCTGAAATAATAGAGATACACCAGATTCAATATTGAGCTCCTAGAAGGAAATAAAAAGCTAGATCATGTGTTGTCAAGGATTGCAAAGGACCAGAATTTCTATGGCAGCAAAGCAAAGCAAGGTGTAGCAGAAGGTAGCATGACAAGAGTAGCAACCAAGGTGCATAACAATAGCAATAAGTTCATCATATGAATTCTTCAAGTGGGCAGCACTGCATACAATCATTGTAAAGGTATCATTGTAAATACATTATTGTAAAAATTGTACTAGTGTCTATCTGCCAAGGGTTGAAGAGGCAGTGTTGGGAGGTCTAGGATCATCATTAGGTGGTTGTGTCAAAGTTGGGGTTATGGTCTAGTATATCTTCGTCTTCTACATCATTCTATATCATTGTAAAGTGGACCATTTTCCCTGGTACGGGAGTCCATTCTTCTTTTATTCTTATATAGGGTGGTAGGGTGGTGCTATGGTGAGTTGTAGCTCTTTGGGTGTTGGGGCATCCGTTCAGTTGACTACTGAAGAATCTCAAGCATTGGAGCGTACATCCAGTGGGAGCTGGAGAAGAATGCTTTTCTAGATTCTAGGAAGTTGGAGATTTATTTTCAATTGGAGTTGAATATTAAAGAATTATTAGAAAAGCATTAGGTGGTTTTTTTCTTGGAGTGGGTTTCCACCTTAAAAACTGTGTGCATTTCTGTTCCTCTTGTTTGTTGCTATCATTGTACAAACACTGATAATAATTGAAGATTAACTAATGCTCTAATTGAAAGGAATATTTATTCACCCCCTCTCTCAGTATTTTCAACAACACATTCAGGAGGAAATGGAGTTCCTCGACATTACATTTCTTGGCACAACAAATTGCTATGCCGCCAAGATCGAGCAAAAATTTAAGCAGAATAAGTGAGACTTTGTATCTCTGAATCTGAAGTCAGGGAAAGGTGCCCCCAAACCGTAGAACAAGGGGAAAGGCCAAAGCGGGGTGACTCAGAACAACACCACAAATCCAAATAAGGACACGAGGAAGTGGTGTGAATTTCATAATAGCCCCAGTCATAGAAAAAACAAGTGTCGGGCCAAACAGCCATTGGTGGCCAAGCCAAAGGCACCCAAATCAGATGCATTTTCTAATCCCGAGTCAGAACCAGACAAAGGCAATGAAAAAGGGAAGCAAATCATTGATACAGATCCCAATGCCATTGTTGCCACCACCAAGATCCAGAGGGAGGATTCCGAGGATCCAGAGGAGGGGGAGCGCCTCTTCCATTCGCAAATGTGGGTGAAGGGTTCTCCATTGAAATTCCTTGTGGATCATGGAAGACAAAAGAACCTCATTTCAGCAAAGGTTGTGAAGCGGCTTGACCTACCGACCATAGCACACCTGCAACCATATACCATTGGGTGGCTTCACCCAGGGAGAGATATCCGCATCCGCCAACAGTGCCACCTTCCGTACAACATTAAGCCATTCACGGATGAGGTATTATGTGATGTTGCTCCTCTTGATGTAGCTGATGTATTATTGGGCCAACCATACTTGTGGAGGAAACATGTTGTGTATGAGTCTAGGCCTCATGTTGTTATTATTACTTTGTGAAATAACTTGTACATGATACCAGAGGTAGTACCACCTCCTGTCCTCTCTTTGACTATTGCAAAACAACACAGTAATATTGTTTCCCAAACCAAGAAATTTATTTTCCTTACAACTCGCTCACGGGGAAAGAAGAATATTGTGGCCACAACATCGAAACAGGGCTCCCCTACATGGCTGCAGCAGATGGACAAAGTCATGAAGAAATACGAGGACATTTTCTCCTCACTCACAGAGGTTCCTCTACACCGTCAGTACAAACACTCCATTGATCTGACCCCCAACACACCTCTGCCTGATGTTGCCATACCTCCTAAAACTACACATACAAAATCCACACATGTACCATCTGAGGTTGATAAAGAAACCAAAATTACTAAATGCATCCAGCATGTCCGCTCATAGGTCCATGACATCTTTGACAAATCTAATACCCAGTTCAACAGAATTTGCCTCATCTCATGGAGGATATCAACGCAATGGGGACCATTGCTTCCTAAGGAGGGAGGAATGATCCAGGTGGATATCAGTGGCCACCCGCCTATTCCATTTGGACCGGCACCATAAATTCTAGCAACTTTTCACATTCAGCACAACTTACTATTTTTAGCAGGTTTTTGGGTCCTACACTCCTGAAGCCGTTTTTGGGCCTTAATGATCCAGGTGGATATTGGTGTACATCCAAATATTCCATTTGAACCCCCACCATTAGTTCTTTTAGTTTTCAAGTTACAGCACAACTTACTGTTTTTAGCAGTTTTTCGGGTCCTGAACTTCCGAAGCCATTTTGAGGCCCTAAACGACGTTTTTGGGGAAAAATGAGAGCAACATGGGGCCATGAACAAATTTTTCTTGCATGGAAATTTGTACTCCTCAGATAGATATTTCTAACGAGCTATTAAGCACGTCAAATGGAGATCGGATGCCAAAGTTACGTCCCTGGGAAGTTGAAACACCAATTTAACCAAACGGGACTCACATTTTTGGCGCTTCATCTCCTAGGGTTAGGTTTTTGGACGTTTCAGTTTTTCCATTGTTTCTCAATAATAAATAGGCCCTTGAGCCTCATTGTAACACAGTTCAGAGGCCTGTAGTCGCCACATCTCTTCTCAGAGATACGCTATCGACACCCTAGCTAGTTTATTTCCATTATGTCTGTAAGCATATTTCATTCATTCTTTTATTAATAAAATGAAGCATTATTTCCATTGCATCTCTGTGTTTATGGTTATATATGTATTCTATTGCGTTCCTGCATAAATCCGGATCAAAAGCACATATATATGTGGGTACCTTTCAGAATAGTCGCGTATATATTCTGAGGTCAATTTGATCAGTCTTTGTAATATCTACAGATTAGTTATGTGTTGATGACAATGTGGCTATTAGCATGATTAATCAGTGAATGGTTGATTGGTTGATTTGAACAATGTTTGGTTTTAGAGTGGTTAATTTATCTTGAGCATATTGTTGGGTGTGGATGCAGTTTTGAAAATTTTATGAAAGGTGTTCAGCATGATTTGTGATGGTAGATTGACAGGTGGATCCAGTATGAAAATTAGGAAACGTGGTCCACGAGATGCTGAGGATTTTAGCCTTTAGTGAGGGGGTAGGATAGACCTTCCGGTAGGAGCTGGTAAACAATATTAGGGGGTTGTATATCCATTCCAATGGGTATTGGAGAATGAGTGGAGGATTTATCCTCTTGCAGGTAGAAGCCTGTGTGCTAGTAAGAGTCTACACCATTACAAAATTGTATGAAGATTTTATTTATAATAAAATAAGAAGATAAAGACTACAACAATGGTGGTTTTCTCCCACAATGGGTTTCCACCTAAAATACTAGTGTCCTTATGTGTTGATGTGTTATGATTTATCTTCTCCTTATTCCATACTAAATGGCTAATGAATTAATAAAGTGATGGTGAAGTTAAAGATCTGATGGAAGATATGAAAAATAAGTAATCTGGATATACGCAGTTTTAACTCATGGAAGGTGCATACATACTTGATTTTTTTGAAAAAAAGCAGCACACAAAATTCTAAATTTGAATTTTAAAGTTAAATTGAATTAAAAATATTGATTCACCCCACCCCAAGTAATTTAAATAACAATACAAACATAACAAAGGTTATACCCAAGCCTAATTGGCCCAATGGGTTCTGATTTAGTAGTATTAGTGCTCCAAAAAATTGTATCGTAAACACTATAACAAAATCTAATCAGGCTCAGATCAATTATACTAGCCATACATGTGTGATTGCCATAAGTTCCCCTCTATAATTCATCCTACCAAGCTCGTGGATTTTGACGGAATGAGCCTCCATTGGCGAATGTAGCCTGAAAAAACACGCCCCCATAGGCGTAAATAAATAATAATTCAAAACGTCCTTTATTATGGATTGTTGGGTGGTTGTCCTTGGTGGTGTATGAGCAAGATGTTAGTCATAATATTTAAGAAGACAACTTTCAAAACATAGTTCAAAAAGAGCATACCGAACTATAGATATGAACTACAAACTCTAAACCCCACCTCAACCTGATCATAGAACATTCATTGTCCAATATCTAGAGGAAAATATAAGTACATTTTTTGACTAAATCTTCCACCATTCATATTGGCATGCCCAAGCATCAGCTTGTATTTCAAAATATAGAAGGTGGCCTATCTCTTGACTCTATGACAACTACATTATGGGCATGGAAAACTTCCTAGATCACCTCACAAACAAATCTATGAAATAAGCATCCTTTTTGTTGTACTAGTATCTCTAAAGCATTATATTTTCCACTTCCCTGCTCTTCTAGCCTCAATATCTTCTTACAAGCGTCAACCAAAAAATAAAAAATAAAACAACAGGAACATCATGTTGGTAGAGTTTCTTTGATGAATGTAAATGAAATTTACAAAGAACTAATGGATCTTAAAAATAAAATCTTGGTTTTAAGGGCATTCAAGTTCCCATGGAGTCAACCATTGAATTGTCTATAACCTCTACTTCATTTGAGGAATTTTCCAAGTTCACCATTATCACTTCTGGAGTTTATGTTTTTCGATCCTCAAGGTTATCAATGCATCATGAATGTCATAGAAAGGGTATGCCATAAATTACATCTCTAAACACTCATATAAACAAATGTTTACATGTGAAGTATGTTGATTATGCTCATTATTCAGTTGATATTTGCGATGGGTTTAGCATTTTACATATATTTTTCTTGAAGTTTTATTAAACCCATTGAAAAAAAATACCATGATGAGCTCAATGACCTAGTTAATGATGAAAATGTTACATTAATTCACTATATTTCAAAGGTTTTATAGCTGATTTTATTGTAGGGTTTATGACATCATTATGAATTCACCTTACACATATATTTAGAGCCTTCAAGGGTGAAATGTTAAAGAGTATTTCACCACTATATTATTGTGTCAAGAAGATATGGTCTCTTATATTCTTAAATGATGAACACTCTTCACAATTTTTTTGGGTGTGGAGCTTGAATATCATCCTGATTCAGAGATCTTTGTTTTAGCCAAATGTACACCCCAGGAAGATTGTACACCCCTCCATGCAGGGGAGACTTTTCCCCCCCTGGGGGGGTTCAGGTTGGGGTTGGGAGGGGGGGGGGGGGGGACTATCCCGCCTGGCTAGGGGGTCCGGGGGCCAGCGGTCCCCTAACGAGGGTTCAGGGGCAACGTCCCCGAAGCTAAAAATATATGTAAAATTTCCTTGTAAAATATTGTAATTTCTTAGTCAATCTAGGTCGTTCATTAGGCGGACGATCTGATGGTAGAAGTTATGTTTAATTTAGATTTTTTTTCCCTAGAAGGAAACCCCTTGGTTCATATGAGGGAATTATATTGCAGTTGTGTGGGGTATGTGTATTCTAAGAGACAAAGACAAAGGGGGACTGTGTGAGAGAGTATAGGATATTACAACGGATCTGTTGTAGGTTATGTCTCTTCATTTTGCTGGATAATATAAAGGAAGGATTGGTTGTTTCTCCATGGACGTAGCCCAATTTGGGTGAACCACACTATATCTGTGTCTCTCTTATTTTATATATTTTCTGTGTTTGTATTTCCACATATTTTTATGTGTTCCATTGCTGTGTAATATATAATTTTTCAATAACATGTATCAGAGCCGACGATATATTTGGCTGATAAAATCATAGGAAAGAAGGGTTCCTGGTTGAAGTGGGATCAATGGTGGAAGATGGCAGGTTTAGGGTCGAGAAATTTAACGGCCAAAACTAATAACTTTGGAAGATGTAGATGGAATATTGTTTGTATCATAAACATTTGTACCTACCATTGAGTGGAAAAACAAAGAAGTCGTCAACTATGAGAGATGAAGAATGGAGGATTCTTGACAGAAAGGCACTTGGAACAATACGGTTGTGCATGTGGCATCAATAACCTTCAATATTTCAAAGGAGAATACAATAGAGGGTGTAATGATGGCATTGGCCAAACTATATGAAAAACCCTCAGCCTCAAATAAGGTATTTCCTGTGAAGAATTTATTTAGTATGAAAATGTCAGAAGGTGGATCTGTTGTTGACCATTTAACTGAATGTAATACGATTACCAATCAGTTAATTTTTGTAGGGGTAAAATTTGATGATGAAGTTAGGAATGTTATTTCTATGCTCATTGCTAGAAATTTGGAATGGTTTAGTTATCGCCATTAGTAACTCTATCTCTAGATCTAGTATTTTAAAGTTTGATGATGTTGTCGGTGCCATCCTTAGCGAGGAAATGTGATGGAAAATCTTTGGTGAGACATAAAGTAATGCTTTGAGTGCAGAGACTAGGGGAAGAAAAATGGAAAGAGGAAAGAGCCCAAGATATCGTAGTGAGTAACGGAAAGGTAAATCCAAGTCAAAATTAGGGGTAGTGTGATGGAAATGCAGGAAGAAAGGATACCTAAAGAAAGACTGTAAGTCTCGAAAGGGAAAAGAAGGACATACACAACAAGAAAACAATCATGAAGCGAATGTGATAGGTGATGTGTTGCAATATTATTTGATTTTGTTATCACTCCACTAGATCTCCAAGGCTGAAGAAGAGATCCCGACAGAGGTAACCACAGACCAATCTTTTAGCTTGGTATCTAGCCCTACCAAACCGGAGAGGGCTCTCTCCACAAGGCTACAACCAAGAGGGCTGGATAAATTAGGGTTTTAGGCTAGGTATGAGTGCAAAGGTTGTTTTGATTTGATTTTGATTGGGTTTCATTGGATGAGGATATTAGGTCAAAGAGGCTAGGTCAGGGCAAATAAGATTAGGGTTACAGTCCATTAAATGGGGCAAGGTAGGTAGATAGGCTAGCACATTAGGGTTCTTGAGATGGGATGATTTAGATAGGTGAGGAGATAGGAAGAGAAAAAAATATGAATTCTCCCTAAACTGAAGAGAAATGAACAGACTATGAAAACTTCCCCACAAAAGAGTATGTGAGATGAATTATGTTTCTATAACTTGAAAGTGATCATACAATAGACATGAAATGGAAAATGGACCAAAAATACATTCATACAAATGAAGCAAGAAAATAAAAAATGCCAAACATCCATACCACAGGTATCCAAAGAAATAGCTGCAACTCTTCATTAATTTTTGGCTAAACTGTTTACACAATAGTCCTTGATCAATACAAAAACATCCAATCGATTCCAACCCTTGCTAAGAGTGAAAAAAGGGAAGATATAGACATCAAAACAAAATTATCTCATCCTCAGGGGTCAAATCCCTGAGTTGAGGATCAGATCCACAAAAAAATTGAACTGAAAGCTGGAGTGTATGAAGGTGCAAGTGACTCCTCCCTAATTACATTGAAACTGATTCATTTGAATTGATGATAACTTTTACATCATGAATCTACCCCTAGGTAACTTATCCATATCATAATTACATTTACCATCCTCAATTACATAGGTCAAATCATCATTTTCAAGATAAAATTCAAATTTGCAGTGAAATTTCAAAAATATTAGAAAAGTGTTAAATGCGCCATCCTTGTGCCAGGCGCACCCTCCATCTTGCAGGCTTCTTTTGACTGGGTTGTAGGTGTCTAAATTGGCTGCAAGATGGGTTTTTGGAAAGCCCATCAAGTATAATTTCTAGATATTCCTTTATTTTTAAAAATGGAGCTAAGTTTCCTTGTCAAAACATAATCCTCCCAAGACTACTCGGCGCACAGCGCCAGGGCCAAAAATGAGGCAGAACCATGAGTTTTTGCTTGTTTTTTGATTTATTTACCATTTTGCATCCAATGGTGGTGGCCTTTTGGTCAAAAAGTGGCTCAAAAAAGAGCACAATGCTAAGGGCGATGCGCACTTAGGTGTGCCTTCCTAGTGCCATGTGCGCAACGCCGACTTAAAATAAATGTTTGTGTGCCTTCCCGAAGTCAAAATTGGGCTCATGATAGCTCGTTTGAAATATATCTCTCTTCTCTACGCAATGGACCTATCAAGCATTGAAAACGATCAATTATAGCCCCTCAAAAATCAATTCTCCCAAGACTAGTCAAAAAGTGGTTTTTTAAGATTTATTTACCATTTTGCATCCAATGGTGGTAGCCTTTTGGTCAAAAAGTGGCTCAAAAAAGAGCACAACGCTAAGGGCGATGCACGCTTAGGTGTGCCTTCCCAGTGCCATGTGCGCAATGCCGACTTAAAATAAATGTTTGTATGCCTTCCCGAAGTCAAAATTGGGCTCATGATAGCTCATTTGAAATATATCTCTCTTCTCTACGCAATGGACCTATCAAGCACTGAAAACGATCAATTATAGCCCCTCAAAAATCAATTCTCCCAAGACTAGTCAAAAAGTGTAGAATGAGGGTGCACAAATGAAGTGTGCTCTTAAAGGAACTTTTGGGAGACCTTACTCAACTCCAAATTGAGGTCATGATAGCTCATTGGAATTATATTTATGTTTGGTTATCATTTGACTCATCAAGAAATTCATTTGGACACTCCATCTGGGATAAAAATGGATTTTCCCAAGGTCACTTCAGAAGTGCAAAAAACCCTCTTGTAGCAGTTGTATTTTTTACATTTCTCCAAAACCATGACACATGTGTAAAAAATGAAGGAGGTTTTTATTCCTTGGCCTGTGACGAATAAAAAAATCTCTAAATTTTTTCAAATTCATCTAAGTTTTGTCAGAAACATAGTTTGAAGAACAATTGGGCCCATGTGTGGCAATGGATTTGTCCCTTGGAATGACTTCTTGAAAAATGATGGAGACATGATGTTTATGAATTGTAATGGCCTAATACTTTCTGAAATGACCTCCATTATGCTTCCTCTTCTCAGATGTCTTTGATTCCATAACAAACCCTAGCTCAGTGGGAGAGGAAATTAGGGTTTGGTGCTTGTGGAAAATGATGATTTGAGTACCCTTGGGAAAAGACATCTCCCTTTGGCATTCTCTTAACCTTTTGAAACTTTACCCTTTCACTTGAATATTTCCTTTGACAAATTGATATTTTGATGGTGTTTGAGAACTTTTTGAATTTGAATTTTTCGTGCTTTGGCATGTTTGGAACACAAAGTTAGCAACTTGGGATGATGAACTTATTGAATTTAAATGACATAAAATTACATAATGGAAATATAAAGATTACATGTTGAAACAAGAACTTTTATTTACAAGTAATCTTCACATGGCGAAGAGAAGTTTATTGGATTACCCTTTACTTGCTGGTCTTATGCAATGGAATGGAGTTTTATTGAATCATGGAAACCCTAATGACCTAGTGAAACCTTTAAAAACCATAAAAGACCTAATGAGACCTTGAAGGACTGAATTTCAAGATGACATGACTGGCATTATGGCATGATGAAATTACCTTTATGGATGGTGTACAATTAGAAATGTATGAAACTATGCCGGTAAGTAATCAAATTTGAGGAAGAGTGATGTTTTTGGGCATAGGGATACTATCAGTGAGTAAATTTTTGCATGACCTAGTGGAATGTTAAAAAAAATTTGAGTGGGACTCCTACCATGATATGAAAAGAGGATTTTTATCACTGATGGCAGGATGAAAATACTGACACTAACATTGGCCTTATTGGGGATGGCAGCTCTGAAAGAGGTGTCAAGAACCACAAAACACTATATTTTGTAGATCGATGCCTTATCATTGAGCCAATATGGTCAAAACTCAAACTAATAACATGACTAAAAACTAATAACTCAATGAAATAGACTGACTCAAGACAAACTCAAAACTGATTGAAATAAAAACTTACTAAAATTATTAACGGCATCATATCACCGAGACTTGAGGGCTTGTTGGAATAGGGTCTCCTACAAGCTGCGAAACTAGTCCATTTTGAATATTTGTGATTAGATTTAGTCTAGCGCAAGGGTTTTTGGGTGGGTCAAAGCCCCAAAAGCATTGTAATGGGTAAAAGGGTAAACCAGGGGTCCGAAAACCACGGTTTACAGACCATAGGAAAGTCTAGGCTAGATTGTTATAAATAGAGGGACATTTTGTATTGTAAGAGATAATAAATGATGAGCTATTGATGCGAATTGTGGTTTAAGCTATCTGTTGGGGTTTTTGGGGAAAGGAATCCTACTGGCTGTGTGTGCAGAGATCCAAGTCCAGCTGTGTGCAGACCCTGTTGCTGTTTGCGCAGGTTGGGAAGAGAATTGTAAGGAATAATTGATGAATGAATGAATAAGAAAGATTGATAGAGAACTGAATCTGTGAGTACTCTTGTGTGAATTGTTGGTAATTACTGCATTGTGAATTTTCTGTCTTTAAGCTGTGAAGATCTATATAGGTGTGTTTTTGGATCTGGATCTATTATGTTATGTTTACGTAATGTTGTGTTACTGTCATAAATGCATATAATTATAGATATACCACACGTGGATGCGAATAGAAACCTAATTGACCCTGCGCAGAGCAAGGTAATCTGGGAATTATAGGACCTAGCGCAGCTCTGCTTTCCTTACCCATCCTTTCTTAGGGTGCAGAAACTTGGTTCCAATATCCACCCATACTACTTTGGGTGAGACTTTGACCTACGCAAGTAGGTCACTGCCGAAAGGGCCAGTATTATAGGGGTTTGTTGGCAAACCTTGCACACCGAACCTGGGTCAAGATCCCTCGAGCCAACAAATGCTTTCGTTGGCGGGACCGGAAGAAGTCTGAGAAAGGGATCAAGTAATGACAAGAGAATACTGGAAGCCTGAGAGAAAGGAAATCAAAGACTGGTTTGAAAGGCAGATCCAGGAATTCGCAGTAAAAGAAAATCACAGCGAGAAGTTAACAGCGGAAAGGTGGAAAAATAGGTATATCCTTACAGAGAGCTACGAAATATTCTTTGTGAAATTTGCGATCAAGCTCCAGGAGTGGCTGGATAGACTTGTAGAATTATAGAAGTGCTGGAAGGACGAACGAGTAACTTATTGGAACCCAGAGCTGATCCAGTAGCTGGAAAAGACTGATAATAATATCACACGCACGGTAGATCACTAGGTGGACAGTGTGCTAGGAGGATTTGTGACAGAATTTGCCATTGATCACTTTGTCTCATACTCTGAGGCCGAACAACGATTCTTTAAATGGTTTTGGGGAAAATTTCTGAGGACATTACCGTTGCTAATTAAGATATTATTGTGTGAAAAGAGCATTCTGTGTAGTCATACTAACTGAATGAGCTCGGATCTAGACAGGAGCGCGACACGTAGTGGTAAATACTATCAGACCAACCTTGACGGAGGGAGATCTACCTATAATCTGTTGCAAGAACCAACTGCGCAAGATCCCTCGGCTACACCGCCACCCAGGTCGCACAAAGGTAAGAATTCACCCATACCACCACCCTCGCTAAACAGCGATATGGCTGCGCACCTAAAACTACATACCTTTAAGGGGGTAGCGGATGAGGATACAGACCGATTTTGGTTTGTTGTAGACTCCGTCTGGACTACGCAGAATGTGGAAAATGATAGGGTGAAGAGGGTGCAACTGTCTTTGGCATTTGAGGACAAGGCCTTGGATTGGTATATGCGATACATTGCCCAGAATGGGAGTGCATCCATTCAAGATATCAAGGACGCTCTGAAGCAACAGTTCTGAAAGCCAAAATCTTATTCTCAGCTGGTAGCGAAAGTAAAGGACTTCAAACAAGGTGCGTCTGAGTCGGTGTGGGAGGTTGATCAGTGATTGAAGATAGCAATCAAGGAAGGAGGATTAGAGTATGATGATAGACAACATACAGAATGGTTCATTGCTATGTTGTTACCTCACCAGTGCACGCCTATGAGTCATCAAATATTTGAGTCACAAGAGAAAGCTGTGGAAGTCGCTATGAAACTAGAAGCTGCACTCCGAGAGGATACGTCAGTAGGGGTACAAAAAAATCAGGAAAAGCTTGGGTCTATGCATATGGAAATACAGAACCTACGAAAGGAGTGAGGAAAGGATGGCTGCATCAATCTATGGTGCATACGATGTCGGGTATCTGGCCATACGAAGGATCAGTGCCCTCTACTGGCGGATTACATGCAAATGGGAGGACCTAGTCCAGTGTGCCCAAGAGCAAGTAGGGGACCTATCCTATCACGCCCCAGTTCAATCGGACCTGCGCTATGGTGTGACGACTGTCGTGTAGCAGGACTGCATGATACGAACCATTTCCCTCGGCTAGGTGCGTATGTCCCAGAACTGAAGCAACAATGGTGCAGATTATGCTGTTCTGTGGGACACGATAAGCAAAACTGTCGTAGTTACGACTTGATGATAGATCATGGGAATTTGTATAGGGTACAATCAGACCTTGTGTCGCCAAGAATTTCTGCGCACTTGGGGGGATCACCTGCCAGAGGCAGAGGAGGTCGGGGAGGAAGTGCAGGATGAGGACATGGGCAGCTAATCTGTTATAACTGCGGGGAAATAGGACACTTCACCAAGGAATTCCCAAATCCCACCAGGCCATCGTGCAAGTATTGTAGGCAGCTAGACCATGTGGTGGAGGATTGCCCAATTTTAATATCCAAGATGCAGGAAAAATAGCCCACCCTTACGTAGAATGTGCAAAGTGTTAAAACTGAGCTACAAAATGCAGATCTGAGTGTAAAAGTCATGACACACAGTGAGATGGTCACCCAGGGAGAAAAGGAGGAGCTTTCCTCTCGGGAAGGAGTGAATTTCAAAGAACAAGAACCACTGGTAGCCCCCGCGCAGCTGCCGACGCACCTCCAGATGGAGGAAGGGGTTGAGCCCTTTCTGAAGGCATGTCTGAAGCTGCTACGAAACCCACAGGTCGTAGGGAACCTCCAAGCACTACTAAATACCTGCGCCGCTCAGCCCAATTTGGTTTCTAGGACCATGGATGTACACAAACTATACAGCTATAAGAAATGCACTGGGAAAGAAATGCGGTTGAATGCATAGATTGGTGACTATGAGATGGATCAATATATCTTAGATCTTGGATCGGATGCGAATGTATTACCAAAGCAGACATGGAAACGAATGGGAGAGCCTAACTTAGAATGGTCCACCATCTAGCTGCGAATGGAAAATCAACAAAAAATCATTCCTCTGGGTAGGCTACCAAAAGTCATTGTGGATATTGCATGGGTAAGGGTCCTAGCTGACTTTGAAGTAATAGAAATTGTGGAAGATGTGGATCCCTACCCTTCATTCCTAGGACTGGACTGGGCTATAGACATGGGGGGTGTCATCAATCTCAAAAAGTGTAGCATGGTGTTTGAAAGCAACAGTACGCGCATAATAGTGCCACTAGATCGAGCAGAAGGTGTGCGGTATATAGAGCCAGCCTATGAGGAGGAGGAAATAGATCACATTTACAAATTGACTGCGCGAGACGAATATCGAGTTGACCCCATGGCTGAAGGAGTACTCTACTGGGAAAAGGACAGTGAATCTTTTTCTAACTCTAATGAGGAACTAGAAAACTGGCAAGTACGGTTGGACAAGGTTTCGATGCTATGATGTCTTCGAACCACCAAGAATTCTGTCGCATCTCTACCAAGGAAAGAAACTTTCCCTGCCATGATGACGTAGGTGATATTATGAAGATGGTTGAGTCCAAAATTCCCAAGGAACACAGGCTAGAGGCACTACCACTAACCCTACGCGGAGCACCTGCGCGAGGGCTAGAATTCCTCACTCGGGAGAAGTATTGGAGTAGGATGATCCTACGCTTGGGGACCCCAGCTGCCAGATGAGCCTCGAGGTCAGTAAACCTACGCAGATACTTGCTGACATACAAAACTCAAGGGTGTGTTAGAACTCTGCCCGAACAGGCTCCTCTGGTTACCAATGACCTAGGCTTGCGTTCGACTACGGAGCTGCCTGTACCCACGTGCAATTGGGAGAATTAGTGAACATTTCAAGTAACATATGGCATGAGGATGCTTGACACAACCCTGCCATATCGAGATGTATTGACCAAGGAAGAGGCACACCAATCGAGAAGCTTGGTGGCCAAATTGCTGCACTGGTATCTGAACCGTGTAACAAAACACCTAGCGTCAACCTTAATTCAGGGTACACGAACAACACATAGGCATCATCTGAGGTCTGACATTCCATGGGCGAGTCCTCAAGTATGAATAACGACCGTCAACACACCCCACTTTGATAGGAAAGGAACCTTACAGTTACGCAAAATGGGTGGCAGACCATCAATGCAGCCATTTATGGTAAGTTTGATCTGAATGATCAATGGTAAGTTTCATGTACGAGTTGCTCCGCCATTAAATAGCTCTGGACGGTGTGTAGTTAGCAGGATAACTTCGCAACAAGCTACTTATTGTCTCCACACCATGCCCCTGTTATCTACCTACTGGCTTTTTGGGATCATTGACATTTTCCGGGACACCCTTCCTCTTGTTGCTATGGCAGTCCCTAACTCGCCGGTACCTGTCCTTTCAGCACCCATAGACATCATATTGCGAGGGCCTAGGGATGCCAAGTTTGATCAATTGATTGGTCGTTGGCCCCCTGCAGAGGGAATTTCCTGTGAATTCCACACACAGAGGCATCATAGCTGCACAATATAAGTTCCTGACCTTCGCACCTTGGGGACGACCACAGGACCCAGCCAGATGGCCTCGGATGATACAGCAGAGGAGGGTATGCTATTATCATGGTCCCCCACCAGCAGTATCACAATCAGGTCATGACTAGTTCTGCGCCAGGAAGGAATGATGAGATATAGGGATATGTTGCGACTTCTCTGCAACTCCAGAATACTGACTAGCAGAAGCCATGTTTGTTCACTCCCTCGCATTGTCCTAGTTAACGAGCATGCTCCAACCTCTACAGACATACAAATAGATTTGGCACAACTATCACGTGAAGCGCTACAAATATTATACACCTCGGTGTTGCAAGAAGTTCAACACGATGACCAGACAGCACGACAACAGTGTGAAGTGCCCCCAGAAGTTCGGGCACAACAGGTTGCATTGGTCACTAAAGCTACAAATATTATTCAGGAGAAGCTCACGCAGGGCATGCAATTGGTTGACGCAGCTCTGGACGATGGTCCAGTACCATCCTATTCTTCAGCGTATATAGGAAGACTTACGACAGGCAGAAGCTACTCTCGATTAGATCAGAGCTCCCTTGCCTTCTAGCAATTTTGTGCAGCATCTAGCCGCCATGGACACGATTGCGAATCTTCGCCATGCCAAGCATGTCGTCAGGAAACGATTGAAGCCATGGGGCGACACCGCCTTCCAAATCTCCCAGGATGCTCATACTGCCATTTTGCACCTCCACCAAATGTTGGAACAGGTTATCGGGGCTCCAGACGGCCCCGCCTCCCTGACGCTTGTCAACATTGCCCAGCAAACTTCTGCCCAAAGTCAGGAAGTACTCCCTTCGCTCTTCCATGCTCTTGATACCATGCATGTGCAAATCGAGGCCGCACCACTGCAGTAACTGGGGACGAGTCACAAGATTGTGTTGGGGTACTGTTGGAACAGGATCTCCTACAAGCTACGAAACTGGTCCATTTTGAATATTTGTGATTAGATTTAGTCTAGCGCAGGGGTTTTGGGGTGGGTCAAAGCCCCGAAAGCATTGTAATGGGTAAAAGGGTAAACCAGGGGTCCAAAAACCATGGTTTGCGGACCATAGGAAAGTATAGGCTAGATTGTTATAAATAGAGGGATATTTTGTATTGTAAGAGATAAGAAATGATGAGCTATTGATGTGAATTGTGGTTTAAGCTATCTGTTGGGGTTTTTGGGGAAAGGACTCCTGCTGGCTGTGTGCACGGAGATCCAAGTCCAGCTGTGTGTAGACCCTGTTGCTGTGTGCGCAGGTTGGGAATGGAATTGTAAGGAAGAATTTATGAATGAATGAATAAGAAATATTGATAGAGAATTGAATCTATGAGTAATCTTGTGTGAATTGTTGGTAATTACTGCATTGTGCATTTTATGTCTTTAAGCTGCGAAGATTTGTATAGGTGTGTTTCTGGATCTGGATCTATTCTGTTCTGTTTATGTAATGTTGTGTTACTTTCATAAAGGCATATAATTATAGATCTAGTGCACGTGGATGTGAATATAAACCTAATTGACCCTACGCAAAGCAAGGTAATCTGGGAATTACAGGACCTAGCGCATCTTTGCTTGCCTTACCCATCCTTTCTCAAGGTGCGGAAACCTGGTTCCAGCACCCACCCTACTATTTCGGGTGAGACTTTGACCTGCGCAAGCAGGTCACTGCCGAAAGGGCCAGTAGTATAGGGGTTTTTTGGCAAATGTTGCACACCAAACCTGGGTCAGGACCCCTCGAGCCAACAGGGCTTCAAATCCTGATGACAACCACCTTCCTGCTGAAGACATATGTACAATCATGTGAAGTGATCCTTCCACTGTAACCAATCCAGCAGATGGCTACTTACTTGAATTTTTCTCTCACTTTCCTCGAGCAGGCAGAAAAAACAAAAACTAGGCCACTCCAAGTGTCTACTTAACATGTGCTTCTAGTAAATGAAAACAAGATAATACATCTTCCTTGATAACTGTAGCAAATCAATAAAAGGATCCTCAAAAATATGAAATGTTACCTTGTCTTGAGATACAACAAAAACACAAGCACACTTTACATTCTGATCTGAAAGAACACTTCGTTATTGATCCATAGGAAGGCATTGGGAAGTATAATCTTATGTTATATGATTGTTGGTCGTAAATTATTCAAGCATGAGAAATTCTGACTCAATCTCTGGCATACTGTCTCTCTTAGGCTGGTTAGGGTCCTATAAGTATAGGATTCATAATTTGGAAATGAATTATGATAATCTTGTAAATATGTACATACCTTGCTTTCTGCAAGTTGTTTTCCTATATTTTGTAAAAAAAAAAAAAAAAAAAAAAAAAAAAAAAAGAGGGTAAAAGTCCTAAAATAAATATCAAAGGACTTAGAAAAAATAATATACCCCAAAGAAAAAGAAATAAAACATGAAAGTGTGCAAGTCTAAATGCCACTACTTTTTACTTTGTTACTAATGATTATGGCAGAGTGTCAATAAATGCCATAATCCATGATGAATTGAATTGCTTAATCTTGACTTGTCATGTTTCAATTTTATTTGTTGTAGAATAGTGAATAAATATTATTCAGACAGTTTATTCCTGACTAATTAGTAGATAGGTAGAGAATAAAGAGGAGCTCACCAGTTTAATCTAAGCCCTTGGATGATATAAGGTAGACTTAGATAGTTTTTATTGCTTTCAAAAGAATAAAATGTTCAAGGTTGCTAGCTCAATGCACCTACAAAATGAAAGAAAAAATGTTAGATTAAAGGTTGGGTAAGTAGAAAGAAGTGGGAGAATCATGTAAATACTTTTCACCAGGAAAAAATAACTAATTGCACATTCCCTATAGTTATTCTACATTCTAGACTTTCAGTCAAAGAGGCTCAGAGAATTTCTTTGACTTCTGTTGGGACCAGACCTAAGGCTGAATGATTGTTAAGTTAAAAGTGTTGAATTCCTATAATAATCCCTAATTATCATCATTTACCCTACATTCATCCATTTACCTTTCAAGTTCATAAGTAAAAGACCTTTTTACTTAATGACAAAGAAAATCCCCTTTTTATTAATCTCCTTCATTCATAAGAACATAAAAACCCTCCAAAAGTATTACATTCTAGGTCAAAGTGGTCAAATTATAAATGATAAAGCTTGGCTTTTTACATTATCACTTTACTTAGTCATATAAATATATTTTGGTGTTTTTCATTTTCCTAGGTCATATTGACTTCTAACTTATTTATTAATTCCTTATAAAACACCTTATCCTATTAATATAACTCCTTGTATTTAAATATTCCCAAAAACCCACTATTATAAGTTTTTTTGCCAAAGTAAATTATCCACATGTTTAAATAAAAACCCCAATTACACCCCCTTTGGCATAAAACTAACATTATATAAATATCCCGCCCCTATGGTCTTTAAACCGTTTAAAAAATGTTTAATTACTGTATGAATAAACTAAATACCGCATCCCATTAATATGTTTTCAATAAAACATATTACTCCCCGCATAATTCTATAACCCAAGGATTTGTTGAAATAAACTAAGGTTTATTTTAATAAAATTCAAGTCTCCGCTCCACATTCATTAAAAACATTATATATAAGTTTTAAAACCTTATATATAAAGCTTGCCTCACGCGCATCCCTCCCATTTAATTACCATATATATAAATCTTTGGCATATATATTACCGCTTATTTTTATCCTTTGAAACCATATAGCTCGCATATAAGCATTACCCTTTGATATAAAACTTTGGATATAGATCCATATGATATAAAGGTTTTATTTCATTTGCCCCCCACATAAAGCCTCCCGATCCCACATCCTTTCAAACGCAACTTCTAAATTCATCTGGACCATTCGCTTCCACTTCTCAAATCTGACGATTGACGATCATTTTCGAGTTCCCTAACTAAACGACAGAGAAACACCCAAACGAGCATGAAATGGGAATTTTTTCTATTACCGCCTCCTATGACGTGTCGTTTTTTGATACGATCGCATTCATTTTACCCAATACCATTTACTTCTTAAACACAACACAAAACCCATCGATGGTTTTCCGCGTTGGCAAAAGGAAAAACCGCTCCCGCCACAGATTTGACCTGCATTTATTACAGTTTGTAAATATTTATATCAAAGGATAAAAATTTGTTCTAAGGTTTATTGATGTTATTGTGCATTCGCGACTGTGAAAAGCTGCCTAACTATACAAAAAATCCATTTTTGTGCAAATTATTGACCTTTACTCAGAGAAAAAACCTGATTTCAACCACCATTCTACTGTTTGAAGACTATTTAAAGCTATTTTCTACATCAGTGATTCAGATCAATCCGCAGGAACCATAAAATCTTCAGAAACCCTTCTCAAAGCATCAAGATACCTGCAAATTAAGTATTTTCCCGAATTTGGCCTGCAATTTCACAATTTGGACTGCTAATTGAACCAATTAAGACACAAAGAGTAAAATTGCCCATCCATTTTGTCCGAAACCTTGAAAAAACAACGCAAACCCTCGCCATTTTTTCCCTGAAATTTCCATTTACTGAAAAACCTCATTTTTAAGCCAATTTCTTAGTCCAAGAATCTTCAAAGACAAATTCCACGGTTCCAAAGGTTTTTTAACCTACAGAGCAACCTCAAAACCCCTTTTTTGGTCCCAGCCATTCGGAAAACCTTCGTTTTTCTGTCTCAAACTATTTCTTGTGTCATAAAAATTCCTAATTGAGCACTGAATTGCCCACTGCTATCATATTTGCCTACAAAATTTCTCAATTACCCTCTGTTGAAGAAAAATCAACTATAGCAAATAGTGTAATCTTGCTTTAGTTAAACTCAAAATGACAAAAAAGAAAATCACACCCAAGGCTAGAGGATCCAAACCTGTTAAGCCTAGAGGATCAAAACCTCCCAAGACTGAGTTAGCAAAAGCCCCAAAGTCTACTCCTCCTATCACTGCTAAGACCACTGTGACTATAAATCCTCTTCAACCTCCAGTGTCCAATGAAGAAATTATCCCTTTAGTTGACTTGGATTACAAAATTGTAGACCCTCTAGTGGAATTTTGTCTATTAGAAGTACACAATTGGTGTTATGAGAATTTTTTAGATAAAGAAGATATACCTGTCTGGGATACAATTTTACCAAAATATGTAATCCCACTAACACACCCTAGTCAGGACTTGATAAGATTGTGTCAGAAGTATTATGTCCCAAATCAAAGATCAATTGTGAATAATGACAAGGAAATCCTTTTTTCTATCACTACAGAGTCAATCAATGAAACTTTGCAGTTACAGTTTGACCCTAGGGCAGTCCCCTTATCCATTGAAGCATTGACTCAGTTATATTTGGGGTTAGATTTCCCTAAAATATTTATGATTTTTCAGAATTTTATGCCAACCCATGTGGACATCCAAAGTTGAATCCTCCCTATTCCACTTCCAAGTTTCCAGAGGATTCTAGACATGTTATTTCAATGTTATCCTTCATCTTAGGATACTTCACTGATGAGTCCATTCTTGGATTTTTATCCACTTTATCCCCTGGTGAGCATCCTGCTGTGATCTTTGATTTTTCTAGGTTTATTGCTGATTCCATACACCATCAGTTGACAAAGTTACCCACTGAAGGAGTATTTATGTATTCTTCCTATTTATTTCATTTGTTCTTATTCTCACAAGCAGATCACTTTCCTATAGCATTGCAGAAAATGAATGTAGAGGGCTAGCCTATATCAGTTGTCTTTTGGACATCATTATTGAGAAAAGAAGGAAGTGAGTACACCTACATAGATTTCACAGATTTTCTCATTAGCCCAGCTATGAACTTGCTTCATAAATTATAACAGCCTACGGTAAATGAGGAGATGAAAAGGATATTACAACTATTAGAGCAATGTAAAATGGGGGATTGGTACTTATATGAAAAACACACTGAATTAAGAATCTTTGGAACCAATCTCCTTCCATATAAGTTACCTAAATTTTTGACTATCGGAGTCTTTGCTCTGGAATATTTGAGATAGGTTTTGAATGCTGATGCCATCAATTTCATGGCATCCAAAAAGAAGACTCAGTTTAAATTAAAAAATCAGATTGGACCTTTCATAGTAAATAACAGGGATGTTGAGAAAGAGATACAAAACAGATTGTCAGAACTGAAATTCCAAGTGATTTTTCCTTGGAATTATGACCCCCAAGGTCTTTTGAGCAGTATAGGAGTTAAGTGCAAATTACCTCCATTTACACATGAGCCAAAACCTGATATTGAAAAGTTTTCCAATCAGGCAGAATGGGAAGAAAATACATTGTTTTATTTGACTGCAAATACACAGCCAACAGAAAAAGTGGATACCACACTTGCTGTGGTGACTCTTAAAGAGCCAGAAACTTCAAACAAAAGAAGTATAGATGAGGGAGTCTATACAACAGAAACTACTTCCGATACAAAATTCAAACTCATCTACAATAAGAGGCTAAAATTTGGCTCCATAGGCAAAGAAAAACTTATTGAGGTTGAAGATGAACCAGAGGTTCGTAATGATGAGGCAACTACAATAATAAAGGAAACCTTGACAGAGATTGAAAGAGAACAAGCTGCATCCAAAGGAAAGGAGACCCAAATGATTGAGCAACAGGTGAATATGGAAACTTCTTCTTCTCAAACAGCAGAAGAAAAATATTTAGACATCAAGGACATATATAAGCAGATTAAACAAAGAAATGAGGAAATTAAAAGTGAGATTTATTCTCAATTTATCATGTAGAAGCCAGGAAATCAGGACAGATTGCTTACTGCATTTGATTACTTCTCAAATAATATGATCATGTCCTATTTTCAACCTACTACTTCAACCCCAAAAACAGTGGCTGACTACAAAAAGATGGAATTTGAGGTAGATAGTGAAAAAGTGCATGAATTGGATTAGATAGAATTTCATAGGCATAGCTCTGAGATGTTATATTCCACTATGGTGACAAAATCTATGAGTGTGACTAATTTACAGAATACTATTATCAACCTACAAGATCAGATGAAGCTTGATAAAGGCTCTTTGTTTGCAAAAGATCTAAGGATCAAGGCCTTAGAAGATTTAATTTTAAAAATAGGAGTTGACCTATCAAATGTGAAAGCTGCTGAAGTATTAATCAAGAAGAAAAATGATGATATTGTTGCTTTAAGGAAACAGTTAAAACTCCCTCAAAGTGAGCACCCACAAAGTAAGGAGATACTTCAGGAACAGAAAGAGAAATAGGATATGATGCAATTGATCATAAAGCTAACTACTCAAATCAAGGATATGGAAGGTCAATTGGATATACTGATGAAAGAAAAAGAGACTGTGAAGGAAACCGATACCTCCACCATTCCTACAGTTATACCTATTATTGTTGTTGTTGTTCCTTCTACACTGGGAGAAAAGTTAGCACCCAAAGAGCCACTGGCGACTGCAGTGTCAGTGAAATCAGCTACTACCTCCATTACAGAATCTTCAACTTCACAGGTACAACAGACCAATGATGCAGGGAAAATAGTTAGAGAAATGGAGGAAATGTCTTTGAAAAATGATGAAATTAACAGTTTTAACAAAATGATTCAGAACATGGAGGTATCTAACAAAGAAACATTTATTAATGCCAACAAATATGAACAAAGAGATAAAAGACTTAAAGAACAAGTCAAAAGCCTTCAAAAGGATTTAAGCTTCAATACACAAATTTATTACATAATAAATCACCTATGGACTAATATTATGGAGGCCATACATCTTCAATGGCCATCAATTCAGATAATATATGAACAGAGAGACCTCCTTCTAGCAGCTCAAGGTGAAATACAAAGAACAACAGAAGAATTAGCAGACAAACCAGCACAGGCACTAAAGCTAATTACTTTCTTAAACAGTAAGAACAAGAGTGAGCTAGAGGAATTGAAGATATAGGATAGGACAGAGACTATATTGCAAATCAAAAAAGTATTGACAAAGAAGACTCTGATGAATAACTTGAAAGAAAAATGTGATGCTATGAATTTTTCCATTACCAAGTTTTTAGCAAAGTATACTATGCTAAGACAAGCAGGCATTCTATACATACATTTATTCAATGAAAAGTTAATGGACCAGAAAGAATATGACAAGAAGATCAGAGACCATGCCAAAGAACAGGTTAATAAGCAATTTCCACAGGGATCTCCAATAGGGAAAGTGGTTCTTCAATACATTGAAGATTTATTCTTCCTTCAGAATGAAATCAAGAATTTATTTGTAATTAAACAAAATTTTTCTAAGTACACTGAAGCAGATGAGAACTACAGAAATCTCAAGAGTGTAAAAATACCAGATGCTGAACAGTGGCAGGTATTTACAGATTTATTGTAGCAGCCAAGAAGCAAAAAGTGAAGAAGAATGCAGATAAAGCAGTCAGTTTGAGAAGGAAACAAATAAAACAAAATTTTATTTTGATTTTTTACTGCTGAAAAGCCTCTTTTTACAACAGTTAGAGGTCAAAATATCAGGTTAAAGAATATCAGAGTGAAAAGCCAGAGTCAAATTGTATCAGAGAGAAAATAACAGCTAGCTGATTTGACTGGTGTAAATTCCTTTTTTACAGTAGTGAAATGATTAATAAACAGTGTGAAAGAGTATCAGAGATAAAATACAAGGTCAAAGAGTATAAGTGGAAAGAGTATCAGTGAAGTCATCTTCCAAAAAGATATTTTTCAAAATGCTAGCAAGCATGGACAGCTATTTAACAAACAGTTTTTTGTTAGATAAGATAGCTCTATATTTTCTATATAAGAGGAAAGCTTGCTAAGTTGTTAAGCAGCTGTCCCTCTTAATGTGTAAAGATATTTTATATTTCCTAGATTTATTCCTAGATCTCTCTAGGATATTTGTAATAAAAATTTGTATAAATACTTCAGTTTATGAAGTGTTTAGTGTGGAATAAAATTGCTAAGAACATTATAGACATTTTGCTGGTACGTTGGAGGCTCACATGTGTTGATTTCAAAGCATCAGTCTAGACAATAGCCAATTGGACTTCATAATTCAGGATTCATGCGATAATTTCAAGAGTAAAGTGCATCTATCTTGTCATTGTTTATTTCACGAGTTCCATTCATTTCATATATGTTGTTCAATCTCAATGATTAATTAGGAGAATTACTTTAGGACTAGTGTAAGAAATCCCTGTCTTAAATAATTAATCATTTAAATGTTTTCTGCTTATTTTCGGATTTAGGAATTCTTAATTTATCCTAGTATCGTTTGACCCTTGCCTCCTTCCTCTTTTTCTGGATCAAAGGATCCTCCATTGCCCTTTATCTCGAAGCAAGCCATTTCATCAAAACAATCTATCCAAATCTCAGAGGGTTATCTACCTTGCCCTGAATACATTAGCATCCTCTTGGCCTTGCCTTCTAGTTCTGCTAGACTTTGACTCCATAGCCCAATGGACTAGTAGATCCCTCTTTAATTTGTCTTCAAGTAATCTTATTTTCCACCAAACTTTTCAAAACCAAAACCAAATTGAACTATCATAGCTAGCCTAAAACATTAAACAAAAACACAGTTAAATCATAAAGAGAGAGCCCGCTCTGAAATTTAGGAAGGATAGATCCTAACTTTCCAAAGTAGGTTTGTGGTTACCCCTAGTTTTCTTAAACCAAAAAATCAAAAGCCCACAATCTTGAGAAATTACTAGGGTGATAACATACTGGCGACCATACTGGGGAGCTAACCAATCTCCAATTTTAAAATTAGTCTTAAAGGAAGATCTTTAATCTATCTTTTTACTTTAAAATTATTTTTAAAGGTTGTGGGTATTCATAAACAGTCATTCTAGCTTCTAGGAAAACCTACTATACCAGGTCTAACCCGGATCCTAAGCCTGCAGTTATAGTAGATAACCCAGATCAGATTGGAAAAAACAAAAATAAAAAACAAATTGTTAATTTAGAAGCTGAAGTGTCCTTAAGAAAAGCCAATTCTTTACCCAAAGAATTAGTGAGCTTAACTGATATTGATTTTGATTTGAAGTTTGAAAACTCATTGTTTAGAAACAAATATGAAAGTTATTTAAAAGAAACTATCATAGATCCCATTTTTACTTCTTTTGTGAATGAAAAACAGAAAATTATTTCAGCAACAATAAAATCAAACAAATATAAATCTCAAAATCAAGTAGAAAGGATTAATGTTACATTGATTAAAGACATTGATGAAGCTATTAAATTAGCCCATTTATCATCATACATTAAGCCTCCAGTTTCTCAATTGCACACAACAATAATCCCAGCATCAGATTCAACTTTTTATGTTGTCACGTCATTTTTAGATTCCCATGCAAGTTCATCCATAAAACCCTTTATTCCTAAGTTGCCTTTGCAGCCTAGGATAATATTTCCATCATAATTCACTCAATCCACTGCGTCCACTAGTTTTATAAGCACTACATTTTTTGCAACCAATTCCATATATATATATATATATACCAACATCTTTTCCAAGTTATTCAAGTACAGCTTTCAACACATCAACTACTATAACCAGCACATCTCCTGTCATTTCTAGTGTACCTCCTAGCTCAGCTAAGCTTCAAGCTATGGCTGCTAGATATGCACCCCTTGTTTTGCATCAAAACCTTCATGATATGCCCCAAGATTACTAGAAAAATATACCAATATTTGATGGCCTGTCACAAATTACTGCTTGAAAACATGTTACCAGAATGACAGATTATTGTGAAATCTATGAAATAGATGAATCAGATGTTCAGATGAGGTTGTTTTCTCAAAGTTTAACTGGGGAAGTTAAGAAATGGTTTAAAAATTTAGCTGCTGGTAGTATAGTTGATTTAGCTGCATTTCATAGAGCATTTTTAAATAAATGGGAAAAGAAAAAGAACCCTTTACAAATTTTATCTGAGTTTGATTCTTTAAAAAGAGGTCCTAATGAGTCTGTTCAGGATTACTGCACTAGATACAACAGTGTCTATAATTCTGTTTCTGCAGATCTTAAACATACACCATATTCTGTACTTCTTAAATTCCCTGATGGATTTGATCCAGATATGGCATACCAACTGAGAGAAAGAGATGCTGAAACATCAGAACAAATGAAATTAGATGTTGTTAGTGTAGAAATTAATATTTTAGCTAGAAAAGCCAGACTTAGGAATGAGAGGAGAGTCACAATCAAAGAAGAAAATTCAAAATCAAATGGTAAATTTTATTTTTTTCTAAAAATTTAGAAATATTAGTTGAAAGATTAGACAATATTGAGAGAAAACCACAATGGGATAACCAACCACAAATTAGAAATCCCAACTTCAGAAAAAAAAAATAACCCTGGAAAAGCTAAGGAAGCTGCCCCAGATCAAAACATTAGCCCCCCATTTCAAGATAACTATGCTGAGAGTTCTCATAATAATGACGAAGATGAGGATAACATCAATCTAATAATGGGGATAGATTAAGACAACACAATTTTCCTCACACAGGAGGATCAAGAACTTTTTGAGCTTCAACAACTCAAAATCGAATCTAGTGAATCCTATGATTTCAAGCAAGGTTATGACTTCGCCATTAACAAAATTCACAGTCAGTATAACCTTAGAAACAGAAAAAACAATGAGCCTTCTACAAAAAACAACTCTCAGAATCAAACCAAAAAGAATGTAGAAGCACCAAAAACAAAGATTTTGCAAATTCTCCCAAGGGAAAACAAGAAAAATTCCAATCCTCCCAGTCTCAAGAAAGGGCCAAGTCCAAAAATTGTTGACATCACTGAAGAAGTGGCTCAATCCTCTAGTAATGCCCAAAAGGCCAACACTATTAAAGCCCCTAATTCAGTAAAATCATCAATTCCTGATCCTAAGAAGAATCCTGCTGATTCTAAATAAGCAAATTCCAAAAATGTTAACACTAAAGCTTCTGCTGCCCCTGAATCTGTCCCTGAAAAGAAAACTAAAGACAGCAAAAGTCAAGAAACTAAAATAGAGAACAATAGGACAACTCAAGATAAAAGTGTATCTGCTGAAATGCCTGAAAAACCCACTCAGATAACTGTCACAAAAGACGAACTAATTCAGATTAGTAAATCTCAACCACCATTTAATATTCAAACTGAAATAGCAAAGTTAAAGATACCAATTCCTTTGACTGAATTGGTAAAGAATGATTTGTATAAATCAATAATTACAGAAACTTTGAATATGAATAATGGTGAAGATACTATTAATCTAAATGATGATCAACCTGAATTAATTTTCGGCCTTGATGTTAATGGTAAACATTTAGATGGATCAGTTCCTCCCTTCTACATAAGTCTTACTATTCACGATCAGATTCTTCATAACGCAATGTTGGATTCAGGAGCTTCCCATAACTTAATGCCAAAAGCTATCATGGAAACTTTGAATTTAGAAATAACAAGGCCTTATAAAGATTTATTCTCTTTTGATTCAAGCAAGGTTAAATGCATAGGATTGATAAAAGACTTGTGTGTGAATTTGGTTCAGTATCCTGGTAAAAGTATGGTCATGGATATTTTTGTAGCTGACATCCCACCAAAGTATGGTATGCTTCTTTCTCGCTCATGGGGAGATAAGTTGCAGGGATATCTACAATTAGACATGAGTTATGCCACCATAACAGTATTTGGACAACCTAAGAAACTTTATAGAGAAATTCTAATGAAATACATGGTTAGCAGTGTTGAGAGATCAGTCAATTATCCAATTTACTCAACACCAACTGATCTAGATTCTTTCATTTTATGTAACTCTAATAATAATGAGATCCAAACTGAATTAATTGACATAAAGCCTAAACCAAACAATGATAATATTTTTCATCAAGCTCTTTGGTATTGAGACTTTGATGGTTCAGTGAATAAGTCAAGAGTAGGAGCTGGAGTATGGATCACAAACGTTGATACTAGTCATTCGGAAGGACATGCCTTTAGACTCAACTTTAAATGCACCAATAACATGGCAGAGTATGAAGCACTTATCTTAGGCCTTCAAATCATCAGGAATTTAGGAGGTCAAAGAATTTTAATTATGGGAGATTCAGAGTTAATCATTAAAGAAGTAAATAGAGATTATTCTGTTCATAATCCTAGGTTATCCAGATATAGAGATGCAACAGTTGATTTATGTGATGATTTACTAGAATGTAAGCTTGCTACTATTCCAAGAAAACAAAATTTGCAAGCACATTTCCTAGCAACTTTTTCTAGCACATGTAACTTAAATTTTCAACCAACACATAGATATAATGTTGAATTTAAATAGAGACCCATTGTCCCGAACAATGTCAAATATTGGCAGATTTTCTCTGAATATGAACAGATTTACCATTTTTTGAATAATGAGGAGGAATTTCAAAACTGTAACATAGACTTAGATGGTACTTTAGATTTAGAATGTAATTTAGATTCAGATGTTAATTATGAAATAGATCATATAGATGTACATAAACTTACTAAACCCACTATATTTACTCAATCTGACATAGATCACTTAGAGAAGGTAGATATAGAGGAAATAGTTGAAGATGAAATTGAAATACTAGATTTGAAGGATAATTTTTTACCTCAGGGTTTAAATCCTTTGAAGAACTTGTTTGATTCCAATGATGTGCCCAAAAAGCCTAAAATGGAACCAGTCAAGTCTGACATTGAAGAATGCAACATTGGGACAGACACAAAACCAAAAATGATCAAATTGTCAAAATGTTTACCCCCTCAAGAAAAAGAAAAATATATGGAACTTTTAAAGAAATACCAAGATGTGTTTGCATGGAGTTATGAAGATTTAAAAGCATATGATACAAACATAATTCAACACAAGATTCCTATAAAAGATGATCAGAAACCTTTTAAACAAAAATTGAGGAGGATTAATCCTGTCTTATTACCTTTTATTGAAACAGAAGTTAAACATATGTATGATGCCCAAATCATTGCACCAATCAGATATTCTGATTGGGTTTCTAACTTAGTACCTACAAGAAAGAAAACTGGTGAAATCAGATTATGTGTAGATTTCAGGAATCTTAAGAAAGTGTCTTTAAAGGACAATTACCCTTTGCCCAAGATGGATCATATTTTACAAAGGGTAGTTGGTTCTTCTAGGATATCTTTATTGGATGGTTTCTCAGGATATAACTAGATACTTGTTCAAAAAGAAGATTGACCTAAGACAACTTTTACCACTCCTTGGGGCACTTTCATGTATGTGAAAATGCCTTTTGGCTTGATGAATGCTGGAGCTACTTTTCAGAGGGATATGGACATAGCCTTTGCTAAAGAAATACATGAATTCTTGGTTATTTACTTAGATGCTATTACTGTTTTTTCTAGGTCAGATAATGAACATTTGGATCATTTGAGACAAGTTTTCATTAAGTGTAGAAAATTTGGTATATCATTAAATCCTAAGAAAACCCTTGTTGGACTAGAAGAAGGAAAATTACTTGGACACATAATTTCAAAGGAAGGTATTAGGATATATCCAATAAGGATAAAAGCCATACTGAACATTCACCCACCTAGGAACATCAAAGAGTTACAAGCACTTTTAGGTAAAATTAACTTTTTAAGAAGATTTATTTCTAATCTAGTAGAAATCATCAAAGAACTGAATAACATGTTAAAAAAGGACTCTTTTTTAAAATGGACAGTTGAAGCAAAGCAGTCATTTGAATCCATTAAACATGCTTTAACAAAAACACCAGTCCTAATCAGTCAAGACTTGAAGAAAGATTTTATAATCTTTTCATTTGCCTCAAAACATACCATAGCTGCAGTCCTACTACAAAAAAATGACCAAGGTTTTGAAAAGCCAATAGAATTTTTCAGTAAAACCCTTAGAGATGCACCTTTGAGATATAACATAATGGAAAAACAAGCCTTAGCCTTGGTTAAAGCCATAAAATATTTCAAAGTGTATATTCTTTACTCCCACATTATTGCCTATGTCCCTAATTATGTAGTCAAAGATATTCTTACACAGGATGGGCCCGATGGAAGAAGAGGAAAGTGGATTGCCACTATCCTTGAGTATGACATAGATATTAAACCAACCAAGCTCATAAAAGGACAAGGTTTAGCTAGATTGATGGTTGAATCCAATTGTAATGCTTTAGATATAAATTTTGTTCCCCAGGTTGATGACCAGGAAGAGATGGCGACTCCATCGATCAGTGAAGCCTTTATAGACTCACCATGGTACTCCGATACTATCTTTGTACTTACAAATTTACAAGCTCCTCCTGGATTAACTATAACTAAAGCTATATTCATCAAAATTAAAGCAATGAGATATTGTATTCTAAATAATGTGCTTTATTGGAAAGAACAAAGTGGAATTTTACTTAACTGTTTACTGAAATAAAAAGCTGACAAAATCCTTGGAGAATTTCATGCAGGTGGTTGTGGAGGACACTTATACTGGAAAAGTACAGCAGATAAGATTCTTAGAGCTGGTTTTTACTGACCTACTTTATTTGCTGATGTGAAAAAATTTGTTACCTCATGTCACAAATGTCAAATTTTTGAGGGAAAAAAGAATTTGTTACCTTTACCCCTGAAACCTATTTCTACTGAGATGCCATTTAAACAATGGGGTTTAGAATTCATTGGAGAAATTCACCCTCCATCCTCTGGCCAACACAACTGGATTTTTACTGCCACAGATTATTTTACTAAGTGGATTGAAGCCATTCCAACCAGACAAGCCACTGACTCAGTCATTATATCTTTCCTAGAAAACAACATTTTATCTAGATTTGTATGCCCACAGAAAATTATTACTGATAATGCAGTTGCATTTAAATCTAAGAAAATGGTTGTCTTTTTTCACAAGTACCATATAACCTTAGGCCACTCTACTGCTTATTACCCTCAAGGTAATGGCCTAGCTGAATCTTCAAATAAAATCCTTGTGAGTATCATAAAAAAATTACTTGAAGAAAATAAGAAAACTTGGAATAAAAAGTTAGTCTATGCCTTATGGGCAGATAGACTTACTACCAAGAAGTCAATTGGAACATCTCCTTACCAGATTGTATATGGGATGGATGTAGTTTTCCCATCATATTTGGGCGTTCTAGTAATGAAAATTATCCAAGAATCACAAGTAGAACTCAATGATATACATAGAAGGATAAATCAGACTATTCATCTGCAACAGACTAGGGAAGAATTATATGAAAAATCTCAGGTCATTCAAGAGAAAATTAAGAAAATATTTGATAAAATAACTAAAGAAGATGACTTTTCCATAGGAGATAAAGTGTTCAAATGGGATTCCAGGAGAGAAGAAAAAGGAAAGCATGGAAAGTTTGACTTTCTATGGAAAGGGCCTTATGTCATTTATGGGTACAGAGGTAACAATGCATTTTTCATCAGAAATTTGGATGGAACAGACCTTCCAGAAGGACGAGTGAATGGTAGAATGCTCAAATCTAACTATTCTTCTGAGTTAACTAATATTTAGTCCTAATTTCCTTTTACATCATTGTAAATATTCATTGCAAGTGTGTAGATTGGATTGGATATTTTCTTTCTAAAGTTGACGCCCGGAGTGAAGGCCCTAAGATTTGAAGAGAAAAATGTCATAAGTATGAGTTTTTGCAGAATTCAGAAGACAATTACAGGATCATCATTGTCAAAATGGAAGGCTACTGATCTTAGAGTTCTTGAAATTTCACCAGGAAATGCCATCCCCATGTTAAGCCATTGTTAGGGTCCTACAAGTATAGGATTCATAATTTGGATTTGACTTATGATAATCTTGTAAATATGTACATACCTTGCTTTTTGCAAGTTGTTTTCCCATATTTTTAAAAAATAAAAATAAAAAAGAAGTCAAAAAGAGGGTAAAAGTCCTAAAAGAAAGATCAAAGGACTTAGAAAAAATAATATACCCCAAAGAAAAAGAAATAAAACATGAAAGTGTGCAAGTCTAAATGCCACTACTTTTTACTTTGTTACTAATGATTATGGCAAAGTGTCAATAAATGCCATAATCCATGATGAGTTGAACTGCTTAATCTTGACTTGTCATGTTTCAATTTTATTTGTTGTAGAATAGTGAATAAATATTAGTCAGACAGTTTAATCCTGACTAATTAGTAGATAGGTAGAGAATAAAGAGGAGCCCATCAATTTAATCTAAGCCCTCAGATGATATAAGGTAGACTTAGATAGTTTTTATTGCTTTCAAAAGAATAAAATGTTCAAGGTTGCTAGCTCAAATGCACCTACAAAATGGAAGAAAAAATATTAGATTAAAGGTTGGGTAAGTAGAAAGAAGTGGGAGAATCATGTAAATACTTTTCACAAGGAAAAAATAACTAATTTCACATTCCCTATAGTTATTCTACATTCTATACTTTCAGTCAAAGAGGCTCAGTCAAAGAGGCTCAGAGCATTTCTCTGACTTCTGTTGGGACCAGACCCAAAGCTCAATGACTGTTAAGTTAAAAGTGTTGAATTCCTATAATAATCCCTAATTATCATCATTTACCCTACATTCATCCATTTACCTTTCAAGTTCATAAGTAAAAGACCTTTTTACTTAATGACAAAGAAAATCCCCTTTTTATTAATCTCCTTCATTCATAAAAACATAAAAACCCTATAAAAGTATTATATTCTAGGTCAAAGTGGTCAAATTATAAATGATAAAGCTTGGCTTTTTACATTATCACTTTACTTTGTCATATAAATATATTTTGGTGTTTTTCATTGTCCTAGGTCATATTGACTTCTAACTTATTTATTAATTCCTTATAAAACACCTTATCCTATTAATATAACTCCTTGTATTTAAATATTCCCAAAAACCCACTATTATAAGCTTTTTTGCCAACATTAATTATCCACATGTTTAAATAAAAACCCCAATTACACTCCCTTTGCCATAAAACTAACATTATATAAATATCCCGCCCCTATGGTCTTTAAACCATTTAAAAAAGGTTTAATTACTGTATAAATAAACTAAATACCGCATCCCATTAATATGTTTTCAATAAAACATATTACTCCCTGCATAATTCTATAACCCAAGGTTTTGTTGAAATAAACTAAGGTTTATTTTAATAAAATTTAAGCCTCCACTCCGCATTCATTAAAAACATTATATATAAGTTTTAAAACCTTATATATAAATCTTTCCTCACGCACATCCCTCCCATTTAATTACCATATATATAAACCTTTGACATATATATTACTGCTTATTTTTATCCTTTGAAACCATATAACCCGCATATAAGCATTACCCTTTGATATAAAACTTTGGATATAAATCCATATGATATAAAGGTTTTATTTCATTTTCCCCCCACATAAATCCTCCTGGTCTCACATTCTTTCAAACGCAACTTCTAAATTCATCTGGACCGTTCGCTTCCACTTCTCAAATCCGACGGTTGACAATCATTTCGCGCTCCCAAACTAAATGACTGCCAAACGCCCAAACGAGCGTGAAATGGACAGTTTTTCTATTATCGCCTCCTATGACGTGTCGTTTTTTGATACGACCACGTTCATTTTGCTCAATACCATTTACTTCTTAAACACAACGTGAAACCCATCGATAGTTTTCCGCGTTCGCAAAAGGAAAAACTGCTCTTGCCACAAATTTGACCTACATTTATTACAGTTTGTAAAGATTTATATCAAAGGATAAAACTTTGTTATAAGATTTATTGATGTTATTGTGCATTCCCGACTGTGAAAAGTCGTCAGAATGTACAAAAAATCCCTTTTTCTGCAAATTATTGACCTTTACTCAGAGAAAAAACCCGATTTCAACCACTATTCTACTGTTTGAAGACTATTTAAAGCTCTTTTCTGCATCAGTGATTCAGATCAATCTATAGGAACCATCAAAGCTTCAGAAACCCTTCTCAAAGCATCAAGATACCTACAAATCAGGTATTTTCCCGAATTTGGCCTGCAATTTCACAATTTGGACTGCCAATTGAACCAATTAAGATACAAAGAGTAAAATTGCCCATCCATTTTGTCCAAAACCTTGAAAAAACAGGGCAAACCCTTGCCATTTTTTCCCAGAAATTTCCATTTACTGAAAAACCTCATTTTTAAGCCAATTTCTCAGTCCAAGACTCTTGAAAGACAAATTCCACAGTTCAAAAGTTTTGTTAACCTACAGAGCAACCTCAAAACCCCTTTTTCAGTCCCAGCCATTCGGAAAACTTGCGTTTTTCTGTCTCAAACTATCTCCTGTGTCATAAAAATTCCTAATTGAGCACTGAATTGCCCACTGCTATCATATTTTCCTACAAAATTTCTCAATTACCCTCTGTTGAAGAAAAATCAACTATAGCAAACAGTGTAATCTTGCTTTAGTTAAACTCAAAATGAAAAAAAAGCAAAGCACACCCAAGGTTGGAGGATCCAAACCTTTTAAGCCTGGAGGATCAAAACCTCCCAAGAATGAGTCAGCAAAAGCCCCAAAGTATACTCCTACTATCATTGCTAAGACCACTGTGACTGTAAATCCTCTTCAACCTCCAGTTTCCAATGAAGAAATTATCCCTTTAGTTGACTTGGATTACAAAATTGTAGACCCTCTAGTAGAATTTAATCTATTAGAAGTACACAATTGGTGTTATGAGAAGTTTTTAGACAAAGAAGATATTCTTGTTTGGGATACAAATTTACCAAAATATGTAATCCCACTAACACACCCTAGTCAGGACCTGATAAGATTGTGTCAGAAGTACTATGTCCCAGATCAAAGATCAATTGTGAATAATGACAGGGAAATCCTTTTTTCTATCACTGCAGAGTCAATCAATGAAATTTTGTAGTTACAGTTTGACCCTAGGGCAGTCCCCTTATCCATTGAAGCATTGACTCAGTTATATTTAGGGTTAGATTTCCCTAAAAGATTTATGATTTTTCATAATTTTATGCCAACCCATGTGGACATCCCAAAGTTGAATCCTCCCTATTCCACTTCCATGTTTCCAGAGGGTTCTAGACATGTTATTTCAATGTTATCCTTCATCTTAGGATACTTACTGATGAGTCCATCCTTGGAATTTTATCCACTTTATCCCCTGGTGAGCATCCTGCTGTGATCTTTGATTTTGCCAGGTTTATTGTTGATTCCATACACCATCAGTTGACAAAGTTACGCACCGAAGGAGTATTTAGGTATTCTTCCTATTTATTTCATTTGTTCTTATTCTCACAAACATATCACTTTCCTATAGCATTGTAGAAAATGAATGTAGAGGGCCAACCTATATCAGTTGTCTTTTGGACATCATTATTGAGAAAATAAGGAAGTGAGTACACCTACACAGATTTCACAAATTTTTTCATTAGGTCAGCTATGAACTTGCTTCATAAATCAGAAAAACCTAGGTTAAATGAGGAGATGAAAATGATATTACAACTGTCAGAGAAATGTAAAATAGGGGATTGGTACTTATATGAAAAACACACTGAATTAAGAATCTTTGGAACCAATCTCCTTCCATATAAGTTACCTAAATTTTTGACTATCAGAGTCTTTGCTCTAGAATATTTGAGACAGGTTTTGAATGCTGATGCCATAAATTTCATGGCATCCAAAAAGAAGACTCAGTTTAAATTAAAAAATTAGATTGGACCTTTCATAGTAAATAACAGGGATGCGGAGAAAGAGATACAAAACAGATTGTCATAACTGAAATTCCAAGTGATTTTTCCTTAGAATTATGACCCCGAAGGTCTTTCGAGAAGTATAAGAGTTAAGTGCAAATTACCTCCATTTATACATGACCCAAAACCTCATATTGAAAATTTTTCCAATCAGACAGAATGGGAAGAAAATACATTGGTTGATTTGACTACAAATACATAGCCAACAGAAAATGTGGATACCACACTTGCTGTGGTGACTCCTTGAGAGCCAGAAACTTCAAACAAAAGAAGTAGAGATGAGGGAGCCTATATAGCAGAAACTACTTCCGATACAAAATTCAAACTCATCTACAATAAGAGGCTAAAATTTGGCTCCATAGGCAAAGAAAAACTTATTGAGGTTGAAGATGAACCAGAGGTTAGTACTAATGATGCAACTACAATAATAAAGGAGACTTTGACAGAGATTGAAAGAGAACAAACTGCATCCAAAGGAAAGGAGACCCAAATGATTGAGCAACAGGTGAATATGGAAACTTCTTCTTCTCAAACAGTAGAAGAAAAATATTTAGACATCAAGGACAGATATAAGCAGATTAAACAAAGAAATGAGGAAATTAAAAGTGAGATTTATTCTCAACTTCTCAAGCAAAAGCCAGGAAATTAGGACAGATTGCTTACTGCATTTGATTAATCCTCAAATAAGATGATCATGTCCTATTTTCAACCTACTACTTCAACCCCAAAAATAGTGGCTGACTACAAAAAGATGGAATTTTAGGTAGATAGTGAAAAAGTGCATGAATTGGATCAGATAGAATTTCACAGGCGTAGCTCTGAGATGCTATATTCCACTGTGGTGACAAAAGATATGAGTGTGACTAATTTACAGAATACTATTATCAACCTGCAAGATCAAATGAAGCTTGATAAAGGCTCTTTATATGCAAAAGATCTAAGGATCAAGGCCTTAGAAGATTTAATTTTACAAATAGTAGTTGACCCATCAAATGTGCAAGTTGTTGAAGTATTAATCAAGAAGAAAAATGATGATATTGTTGCTTTAATGAAATAGTTAAAACTTCCTCAAAGTGAGCACCCACAGAGTAAGGAGATACTTTAGGAACAGAAAGAGAAAGAGGATATGATGCAATTGATCATAAATCTAACTGCTCAAATCAAGGATATGGAAGGTCAATTGGATATACTGATGAAAGAAAAAGAGACTATGAAGGAAAGTGATACCTCCACCATTCCTACAATTATACCTATTATTACTGCTGTTGTTCCTTCTACACTGGGAGAAAAGTTAGCACCCAAAGAGCCACTGGAAACCGCAGTGTCATTGCAATCAGCTACTACCTCCATTACATAATCTTCAACTTCACAGGTACAACAGAACAATGATGCAGGGCAAATAGTCAGAGAAATGGAGGAAATGTCTCTGAAAAATAATGAAATTAACAGTTTGAAGAAAATGATTCAAAACATGGAGGTATCTAACAAAGCAGCATTGATTAATGCCAACAACTATGAAAAAAGAGCTAAAAGACATGAAGAACAAGTCAAAAGCCTTAAAAAGGATTTAAGCTTCACTACACAGATTTCTTACATAAGAAATCACCTATGGACTAATATTATTAAGGCCATACATCTTCAATTCCCATCAATTAAGATAATATATGAGCAGAGAGACCTCCTTCTAGCAGCTCAAGGTGAAATACAAAGAACAACAGAAGAATTATCAGACAGACCAGCACAGGCACTAAAGCTAATTACCTTCCTAAACAGTAAGAACATGACTGATCTAGAGGAATTGAAGTTACAGGACAGGAGAGAGACTATATTGCAAATCAAAAAAGTATTGACAAAGAAGACTTTGATGTCCATTACCAAGTTTTTAGCAAAGTATACTATGCTAAGACAAGCAGGTATTCCAGACATACATGTATTCAATGACAAGTTAATGGACCAGAAAGAATATGACAAGAAGATCAGAGACCATGCCAAAGAACAGGTTAATAAGCAATTGCCACAGGGATCTCCAACAGGGAAAGTGGTTCGTCAATACATTGAAGATTTATTCTTCCTTCAGAATGAAATCAAACATTTATTTGTAATTAAACCAAATTTTTCTAAGTACACTGAAGCAGATGAGAACTACAGAAAGCTAAAGAGTGTAAAAATACCAGATGCTGAACAGTGGTAGGTATTTACATATTTATTGTAGCAACCAAGAAACAAATAGTGAAGAAGAATGCAGATAAAGCAGTCAGTTTGAGAAGGGAAAAAATAAAACAAAATTTGATTTTGATTTTTTACTGCTGAAAAGCCTCTTTTTACAGCAGTTAGAGGTCAAAATATCAGGTTAAATAATATCAGAGTGAAAAGCCAGAGTCAAAGTGTATCAGAGAGAAAATAACAACTAGCTAATTTGACTGCTGTAAATTCCTTTTTTACAACAGTGAAATGATTAATAAACAACGTGAAAGAGTATCAGAGATAAACTACAAGGTCAAAGAGTATAAGTGGAAAGAGTATCAGTGAAGTCGTCTTCCAAAAAGATATTTTGAAAAATGCCAGCAAGCATGGATAGCTAATTAACAAACAGTTTTTTGTTAGATAAGATAGCTCTATATTTTCTATATAAGATGACAGCTTGCTAAGTTGTTAAGAAACTGTCTCTCTTAATGTGTAAAAATATTTTATATTTCCTAGAGTTATTCCTAGATCTCTCTAGGATATTTTTAATAAAAATTTGTATAAATACTTCAGTTTATGAAGTGTTTAGTGTGGAATAGAATTGCTAAGAACATTATAGACATTTTGCTGGTACGTTGGAGGCTCACATGTGTTGATTTCAAAGTAGCAGTTTAGACAATAGCCAATTGGACTTCATAATTCAGGATTCATGCGATAATTTGAAGAGTAAAGTGCATCTATCTTGTCATTGTTTATTTCTTGAGTTCCATTCATTTCATATATGTTGCTCAATCTCAATGATTAATTAGGAGAATTACTTCAGGACTAGTGTAAGAACTCTCTGTCTTAACTACTTAATCATTTAAATGTTTTCTGCTAATTTCCGGATTTAGGAATTCTTAATTACTCCTAGTCTCGTTTGACCCCTGCCTCCTTCCTCTTTTTCCAGATCAAAGGATCCTTCATTTCCCTTTATCCCGAATCAAGCCATTTCATCAAAAAAATCTATCCAAATCTCAGAGGGTTATCTATCTTGCCCTGAATACATTAGCATCCTCTTGGCCTTACCTTCTAGTTATGCTTGCTAGACTTTGACTCCATAGCCCAATGGAATAGTAAATCCCTCTTTAATTTGTCTTTTCAAACTTTTAAAAACGAAAACCAAATTGAACTATCATAACTAGCCTAAAACATTAAACAAAAACAAAGTTAAATCATAAAGAGAGAGCCCTCTCTGAAATTTAGGAAGGCTAGATCCTAAATTTCCAAAGTAGGTTTGTGGTTACCCCTAGTTTTCTTAAACTAAAAAATCAAAATCCCACAATCTTGAGAAATTACTAGGGTGATAACAAGGCTCATACTCTTCAAATTCGTATTCTAAATCATATTTGAACATAAAAAATTCTTCAAGATTGTTAAACATGATAGCCTTATCCTCTTCATGAAAGACAACAATCTTTGTTAGCTGGTCTCTTTGCAGGAAACCATCATCACAAATTAGCTTACTCTCAACAACTTCTTGTATAGTTTCATCAATCTCATGACCATCATCATTTAAAATCAGATTTTCATTTTCAATGATGGAAGAAGTTTCACTAACACATTCTTGACTATGTAAACACTGCAAAACTGTGTTGTCTTGGGCTGTAATATGATTGTTCAGGAGCTGATCTATCTCATATTCAAACAAAGGAGAAAACTGAGTTTTATAGAAGTTAATATTGCCTTGATGATTTTCATTTTCAAGATCAGGAATAGGCATTTCTTTTTCTAGGTCTTGGTCTTTTTCATCCAAGGAGGAAACTACTAGTTCTTGTTGGGAGGAAAAATCATATAGGGCTTCTATGATCTCATCATCTAGGCACTCTTCATCCCCATACAAATTTTCAAGAAACTCAATGAAATTATCAGATATCTCACAACAACTGTCAATTATCGACAAGGAATAATTAGAGGTTTGATAATGTTGAAAGAAAATAGAATGAAATTCCTTTAGAGAATATAAAATATCAGATGGTAGATTCTCATACCATGATCTCACTTTTTCCTCCAAGGTAGCCATAAACATCTTCATCAGACATTCTTCAGGATACTCAATCTTTAGTCTATGAATATGCAAATAAAATTTGACCAAATGAAAACTAGCATCTTCACTGTCTCGACCCTTAAAATTTGACAGTCATAATTGCAAATATATACGAGGAATACTATTCGGAAAAACAGGAATATGAGCTTGATTCATAGGATAATATCTTCAAGAAATGGATTCCATCTTGAAAATCTCTTCAAGCTACTGATTTTCATGCAGTGGAATGGCCATGAAGTGTTGATTTTCTGGATCTTTCAGTCAATGGAGTCGCCAGGTGAATGGTACAACCTTCCTATATCTCCAACTGTTGTTAACCATCAACAATTAGATATAAAATTTGTTGTTCTTTCCCAGGTAAGATATGATCTTTCGTTCCCTGACAATGACGCCAGTATGTTATCACTTCGCTAGATATCCAAGGCTGAAGAAGGGATCCCAACAAAGGTAACCACAGATCAATATCTTGGCTTGGTATCTAGCCCTACCAAACCAGAGAGGGATCTCTCCACAAGGTTACAACCAAGAGGGATGGATAAATTAGGGTTTTAGGCTAGCTATGAGTGCAGAGGTTGTTCTGATTTGATTTTGATTGGGTTTCACTAGATGAGGATATTAGGTCAAAGAGGCTAGGTTAGGGAAAATAAGATTAGGGTTACAGTCCATTCAATGGGGCAAGGTAGGTAGATAGGCTAGCACATTAGGGTTATTGAGATGGGATTATTTAGACAGGTGAGGAGCTAGGAAGAGCATAAAAGATGAATTCTTCCTAAACTGAAGAGAAATGAACAGATTATGAAAACTTCCTCAAAACAAAGCATGTGAGATTAATTCTGTTTCTCTAACTTGAAAGTGATCATACAATAGACATGAAATGGAAAATGGAACAACAATAAATTCATACAAATGAAAGAAGAGAAGAAACAATGCCAAACATCCATACGACAGGTATCCCAAATAAATAGCTGCAACTCTTGATTAATTTCTATCCAAACTGATTACACTATAGTCCTTGATCAATACAAAAAATCCAACCGATTCCAACCCTTGTTAGGAGTGAAGAAAGGGAAGATATAGACATCAAAACAACATTCTATCATCCTCATGGGTTGAATCCCTGAGTTGAGGATGAGATCCACAAAAATCGGAACTGAAAGATGGAGTTTAGGAAGGTGCAAGTGACTCCTCCCTAATTACATTGAAACTAATTCATTTGACTTGATGATAACTTTTACATCATGAATATAACCCTAGGTAACTTATACATATCATAATCACATTTACCATCTGTAATTACATAGGTGAAATCATAATTTTCAAGATAAAATTCAAATTTGTAGTGAAATTTCAAAAATATTAGCAAATTGTTAAACGTGCCATCCCGGTGCCAGGCGCGCCCTCCATGTTGCAGGGTACTTTTGACTGGGTTGTAGGTGTCCAAATTGGCTGCAATATAGCTTGTTGGAATGCCCTTCAAGTATAATTTCTAGATATGCATTTAGTTTGAAAAATTGAGCTCATATGTCCTGTCAAAACTTAATCCTCCCAAGACTTCTCAGCGCACAGCGCCAAGGCAAAAAATGAGGGAGAACCATGATTTTTTGCTTGTTTTTTGACATTTTGACCTGCTAGTTTTGAAAACCAAGGCTGAAGAAGTGGTTTTATTAGATGTATTTACCATTTTAAAACCAATGGTGGTGGCCTTTTTGTCAAAAAGTGGCTCAAAAAATAGCGTAGTACCAAGGGCGTTACGCGCTTAGGTGCACCCTCTAAGTGCCAGGTGCGCCATCCAAGTGCCAGGTGCACAACACCGACTTCCAATAAAATTTTGAGTGCCTTCCTGAAGTCAAAATTGGTCCCATTATATCTTGTTGGTAATATATCTCTCTTGGCTACACAATGGACCTATCAAGCACTGAAAATGATCAAGTATATCCCCTCAAAAATCAATTCTCCCAAGACTGGTCAAAAAGCGTAGAATGAGGGTGAAAAAATGAAGTGTTCTCTTGCAGGAAAATTTTGGAGATCTTGCCCAACTCCAAATTGAGCACATGATATTTCATTGGAAATCTCTTGCTGTCTAGTTATCATTTGATGCATCAATAAATTCATTTGGACACTCCATCAGGGAGAAAAGTTGATTTTCCGAAGGTCACTCCAGAAGTGCAGAAAACCTCTTGTAGCAATTGTATTTTTGACATTTCTCCAAAACCATGACGCCTGCGTAAAAACTGAAGGAGGTTTTTATTCCTTGGCCTATTATGGAAGAAAATATTTCTCACTTTTGTCAAATTTATCTATGTTTGGTCAGAAACACAGTTTGAAGAAAAAGTTGCCCTATGTGTGGCAAATTATTTGTCCCTTGGAATGACTTCTTGAAAAATGATGGAGACATGATGTCTATGAATTGGAATGGCCTCATAATTACTAAAATGACCTCCCTTATGCCTCTTCTTCTCAGATGTCTCTGATTCCATAGAAAACCCTAGCTCGGTGGGAGAGGAAATTAGGGTTTGGTGCTTGTGGAAAATGATGATTTGAGCACCCTTGGGAAAAGACAACTCTCTTTGGCATTCTCTTAACCTTTTGAAACTTTACCCTTTCACTTGAGTATTTCCTTTGACAAATTGATATTTTTATGGTCTTTGCGAACTTTTTGAATTTGAGTTTTTCGTGCTTTGGCATGGTGGAACACTGAGTTAGCAGCTTGGGATGATGAAATTATTACATTTAAATGACACAAAATTACTTAATCAAATTATACAAATTACATGTTGAAAAAATAAATTTTATTTACAAGTCATCTTCACATGGTGAAGAGAATTTTATTGGATCACCCTTTACTTTCTGGTCTTATGCAATGGAATGGAGTTTTATTGAATCATGGAAACCATAATGACCTAGTGAAACCTTGAAAAACCATAAAAGACCTAATGAGACCTTGAAGGACTGAATTTCAAGATGACATGAGTGACATTATGACATGATGACATTAAATTTATGGATGATGTGCAGTCAGCAAGGTATGAAACTTTGCTAGAAAGTAATCAAATTTGAGGAAGAGTGATGTTTTTGGACATAGGGCTACCATTAGTGAGTAAATTTTTTCATGACCTAGTGGAATGATAAAAAAATTCTGAGTGGGACTCCTAAAATGATATGAAAAGAGGATTTGATCACCGATGGCAGGATGAAAATACTGACACTAACAGATTCCTTCTTTATAAAATGTTATTGATGCCTAGGTGGCAGATTCAGGGGCCTCATTCCATGCCACACTTGATAAGAAACATTTTCATGGCTATGTTCAAGGATATTTTGGATAGGTTCATCTGGGTGATGATAAACCTTGTAAAATCGTTGGAATGAGTAAATTTATTGTAAAATACCATAATGGAAACCAATGGTTATTAAAGGAGGTAAGGCATGTCCCAGGTCTGAAGAAAAATCTGATTTGAACACAACAGTTAGGTGGTGAAGGTTGTGTGATAAAATTTACAGATAAAACCTGGAAGATCACTAAAGGAGCCCTGGTAATAGAAAAAGGAGAAAAGGTTGGTACATTGTATTTATGCAATGGTATTGCTAATTGTGTTAATTCTTTAAACTCCACAGGAGAAGATGAAACATTATGGCATCATAGGCTCAGACACATGAGTGAGAAAGGGATGAAGATTCTTCACTCAAGAATTTGTTGCCAGGTTTGAAGAATACTGATTTGGATTTATGTGAGAAATGTGTTTATGGAAAATAGAAGAGATTCAGATTCCTTAGAGTTGAGAAAGAAAAGAAGAGCGAAAAATTAGAGCTTGTGCATATAGATGTATGGGGACCTGTTCAGGTATCATCTCTCATAGGCTCTTTTTATTATGTTATTTTTATTTATGATGCAACTAGAAAATATTGTATTTATTGTATTTGGAATAAATCAGATGTATTTTATACGTTCAAGAAATGGAAAGCCTTGGTTGAGATTGAGACAGGAAATAAGTTGAAGTTTCTTGGATCAGACAATCTAGGTGAATATTGCAGCAAAGAGTTTGATAGGTACTATTCAGAGCATGGAACTTGTAAAGAGAAGAAAGTTCCAGGAACACCACAGGAAAACAATGTTTTAGAAAGGATGAATAGGACAATCATGGAGCGTGCAAGGTGCATAATATTTCATGCAGTATTGCATTTACAATTTTGGGTAGATGTTGTAGATACTATTGTTTATCTAATAAATAGAGGGCCTTCAAGTTCCTTGGATGGTGGTATTCCAGAGGAAGCATGGACAAGTAAAAATGTAAACTGCTCTTTTTTAAAGCCTTTTGGTTGTGATGTCTTTGTCCATATTAATAAAGAAAATAGAAAAAAACTTGAGGAAAAATCAAAGGAATGCACCTTTATTGGATATGGTGTTAATTATTTTGGTTATCGCTTATATGATTATGAAGATCACAAAATAATTAGGAGCAAAGATGTCATATTCAATGAAAAGGTCTTGTATAAGGTTCAGATGCAGGAAAAGGAACAAGATAAAGAACAAAGAATACATAGTGCTTGATGAGATCACAAAAAATTAAAGTTGCCTGAAAATAATAATAATCAATAGCCACAACAACAACAACCACCAAAACATCAACATGCACCTCAAACACCTGAAAGTGGTGTCAGAAGATCTACCAGGATAATTTGACCTCTTAAATGATACTCTCCTTCATTATATTATGTATTGTTGACTGATTTTGGTGAACCAGAATGTTATGAAAAATAAATGCAGGTAGAAACCAAGAAGAAGTGGGAGCTAGCCATGAAAAAAGAGATGGACTCCTTGGTAAATAACCAAACTTAGGACTTAGTCAGGTAAAAAAAAAAAAAACATTGCAGAATAAATGGGTTTACAAATTGAAGGAATAATATGGAGAAAAATAGAGTTACAAATCTAGACCTATGGTGAAGAGGTTTGCAGAGAAGAAATCTATTGAATTTGATGAAATATTTTCTCATGTTGTTAAAATGACTTCAATCATAACTATTTTAAGTCTCGTAGCAATGGAAGTTTTTCATCTTCAAAAATTAGATGTAAAGAAAACCTTTCTCCATGGATATTTGGGGGAAGAGATTTATATGCAGCAACCACAAGGATATGAGGTCAAAGGGAAGGAAAAATTAGTGTGCAGGTGGAAGAAGAGCTTGTATGGATTAAAACAGGCTTCAAGGCAGTGGTATCTAAAATTTGACAGGTTTATGTCTGAACAAGGTTATACTAGATGTTACTCTGATCATTGTGTTTATCTCAAAAATAAAAACAATGGAAGCTATATTATATTGTTATTGTATGTATATGACATGCTTGTTGCAGGGTATAACATGTAGGAAATAAATGTGCTCAAAGGAAAATTGGTAAATTCATTTGCAATGAAGGATTTGGGAGCTGCAAAACAAATCCTTTTGTTGAGAATAACTAGAGATAGAAAAAAACAAAAATTAACATTGTTTCAAAATGAGTACATACAATAGGTGTTCGAAAGATTTAATTACAGAATGCAAAACCAGTTAGTACACCTTTGGCTAGAAATTTAAAACTTAGTAAGGAGATGCACCCCAAGACCCAAGAAGAAATGTATTATATGTCTAAAGTTCCATATGCATCAGCAGTTGGAAGATGAATGTATGAAATGGTCTGCACAAGGCCTGATATTTCACATGCAGTGGGAGTTGTGAGAAGGTACATGAAAAATATATGAAAATAACATTGGATGGTAGTGAAATGGATTCTCAAGTATTTGAGAGGTACCAAAAATCAAGAATTATGCTTTGGTGGTTCAAACATTACTCTACAGGGATATGTTGACGCATATATGGCAGGTGATAGAGATAACAGGAGGCACACTACAGGGTATGTATTTATTTTAGGTGGAACAACTGTTAGTTGGGTTTCTAAAATGAAAAGTGTTGTTGCACTTTCAACAATGGAAGAATACTATGTTGCTCCTACAAAGGCTAGTAAAGAAATTATTTGGTTACAAAGGTTTATAGATGAATTGGGTAAGAAGCAGGAGATGGGAATGTTATACAGTGACAACGAGAGTGCCATTCATCTTGCAAATAACTCAACATTTCATTCCAAGACTAAAAACATACAACTCATGAAGTACCATTTTATATGGTCAGTGTTGGGAGATGGACAGTTGAAGCTAGAAAAGATACACACTAGGAAAAATCCTACATATATGTTAAAAAAAGTTGTAACCAGGGAGAAACTGAGGTTATACTTAGTTTCAATTGGTCTTCAAGTATGATGATGAAGATGAGAAACATGCAGGTCCAAAGTGGAGTTATTTTCCAGCAAATGAAGCAGCAGTGGAGTTTTTGCAATCAATCTCCAAGTGGGAGATTGTTGGGTGTGGAGCCTGATTATCATCCTGATTCTAGCTAGATGTATACCTCAGTAAGACTGTACACCCCTCCACGTAGGTGGGACCTTCCCCCCTAGTGGTGGTTTGGGGGGTCGATCCCCCCCAGCTTGGAGGTTCGAGGGCAGTGCCACCGAAGCTAAACTTATAGATGTAAAATTTCCTTGTAAAATATTGTAATTTCGTAGTCAATATGGATCATTCATTAGGCAGATGATCCGACTGTAGAAGTTATGTTTAATTTAGGTTTTTCTTCCCTAGAAGGAAACCCCTCAGTTCATAAGAGATAATTGTATTGCAGTTGTGTGTGGTGTGTGTATTCTTAGTGAGAAAGACAAAGGGGGGTTGTGTGTGAGGGAGTAGAGGATATTCCAGTGGTTCTGTTGTAGGTTGTGTCTCTTCATTTTTCTAGATAATATAAAGGAAGGACTGGCTATTTCTCCGTGGATGTAGCCCAAGTTGGGTGAACCACATATATATTTGTCTCTCTTGTTTTATATGTTTTTTGTCTTTGTATTTCCGCATATTTTTATGTGTTCCATTGCTCCGTAATATATAATTTTCTAAGAAAAAATTCTACATATAACACACTTGAATACTAGTGTTGCTACATAGTGTTTGGTATTTTACGTCATAATTTACACTTCTCTCTTCTCACTCATGACATGGTGGATCATTTTCCTGAGAATGGAATGCTGGCATTCTTTTTCAATAGTCCATTATTGCAAATGCTTATTGGTTATAGTTTTCTCATGATAAATGCATGTGCTAATATACCTTTAATGTGTTCACTATTTTATGGGAGTCTCATTATATTTGATTATATCGATACTAATCATAGGAACCTAGATATAGATAGGATGTGCTATGTAGTGATAAGACTAGAACACTTACTCTCAACAAGCTCAGCGTTGATAAAAATCTTATTGAGGTGATATTACTTAACATCCATAAAGCTCTATCTTCCCTTATCTTAGTATTTTGTGTTTCCTATTTTCACTGTGGTAGCATGGATGCCTTGTCTTTTAGATTAGCTAGAACCATAGGTATTCATGAAATATTTTGACAAAGACCATGTAGTTTTTCTTGCAGCTAGAGCCTCCAATGTTGAAAATCAATATGTAGTAGTTGCAATAGGTTGATCTTGTCCTAAAAAAAATTGTCATGAAATAATTATTTAAGGCCTTAATTCAGATGTAGATAAAAGAATATAGGAAACTTCACTAAACATCCTTTCCCTAAAAGGAACAAATGGAGTGAGGGATCCCCATGGAAATGTTTTGGATTGCTTCCTCTATTTGATTCTCCTCACAATGATAATGTTGAAACAATTCATCCAACTCTTAATTTTGGTGTCAATGTAAACATGATCACAAGTATCACCTTTACGCCCTTCATTTACAAGTATATTTATTCATGAAAGATGTGGACAAATAACATGTATTTTTTATTGGAGCTAGATCCTCCAACATTGAAAATCAAGATGCAGTAGTTGCAACAGGTTGATTTTACCCTTAAAAAAATTATCATGAAATAATTATTTAAGACCTTCATTTAAACTGTAGATAAAAGCATATAGGAATCTTCACTAAATTTCTATTTGATACGTAATTTCGGTAAATCCCTGAAAGCAAAAAACAGAGTGAGGGATCCTCTTGGAAATTTGTTGGATTGTTGCCTCTATTTGATCCTCCTCACCATGATAGTGTTGAAATACTTTTTCCAACTCTTAATCTTGGTGTCAATGTAAACACAATCACATGTTTCACTTTTACACCCTTCACTTACAAGTCTTTGATAGCTTATTGAAATGGTTCTCTAGCGATATAAAATTGTAAATAGTTCTCCGTTGCAGGGGAATTGGCAAGAGAAACTTGGAAATAGTGTGCTTACATATGAACTTCGATTGTTTCTTTTGTTTTATTCCATTGAAATTGGCAAGGAATTGCTGCTTCTTGTTTCCCCTTGTATTATATAGTACTCTATATCAATCATCTACTAATTACGTAATAAATAATTTCAAATTGTTATATAATTAAAAATAATCCAATGGTAGTCGATTTCACTAGTAGAGGATTACTAACATGTTAAAAGTTATTTCACTTGAGAAATCTATGCATTGCACTGGTAAGGTTGTGTTTCCATGGAATAGAAACTTTATTAACTTTGTAATTGTGTAAAATCTAATGAAAAATCACTTAAATATCCTGAACTATTTAGTTTACTATCTGTTACAATTTACATAAATTGATATATAACTAGTACCACATGTACTTCGATTAAAAATTTATGGAATTTTCCACTACTACACAACCAATTGAACATTCCTTGATACAAATTCGAGTGTGAACTCACATTGATACCCTAAACTCTTTAATTTAATATATGTTACATGGTACATAAATTGAGATATAACTAGTACCATTTGTACTTCAATTAACAATGTATGGACTTTGCCTCTACCACAAAACGAATTGACAGTTCCTTGAGACAAATTCAAGTGTGAACTCACATCGATACCCTAAAATATTTAATTTAATATCTGTTACATGATACATAAATTGAAATATAACTAGTACCATTTGTACTTCAATTAAAAACATATGGACTTTGCCTCTACTACACAACCAATTGACATTGCCATGATACAAATTTGAGTGTGAAATCACGATATTTTTTCCCAATTGTAATGAAGGCTAACTAGGGTAGTGAAATTTAGATAATTAGATCAACACTAAGTGCCTATGGTTAGTATACTCTCCACGCACAAATGACTCCAATTCTACTTGGCATGTGTACCAACCTTGGTGAAAATTCCATGTAATAAAAGTTAATAAAGGAAAAATAATAACCAAGGTCATGGGACACGTATTCCAAGTTGAATGTTGGGAAAAACATCCTAGTGCGAGTGTTCGCATGGTTTATTATGGCTATGGAAATTGGCAAAATAAATGGCTAAGGCTTTGGAAAGGCAAAGTGGCATTTATTGGCATTTATTTACGAAAATAATAGAAAATAGGAGAAAATGGAGGTGAAAGGTTACATGTTGCATTTGAGGAGGAAAATGAATGAAAATTTTGGAAAATGAAGAAAATAGAGGCCTTGTTAATAAAAGGCTTTGAGGATTACTTCATGGCTTTTTTTAGTGTAGTTTTAGAGCCCTTCTTATTCTCTCTCTCTCTCATACTCTTGGATAGTTAGATTTTTATTGGAGCACTCTTGGAGGGTGTGGCATACTTGGAGTTTTGGAGCAAGAAGGAAAAGGAAGAGCAGGAAAGCACAAGAGGACATTGGGATCACAAACTACAACGAGTTTTGATTGTAGGTACCGAGTTGCATGTATGTTTTCCTCACAAGTTTTGACATGCATGGTGTATGCATGTGGTTTCTTGGTCATGATATGTCATTGGAATCAAGGATTGCCTAGATTGACAGTGGATTTTCCTAGCCTTTCCATTTCCTGGATCACCATGGTGTTGTAGGTTTATTTTCATTGTTTTTTTTTTTGGTTGTTTCTCATGATTCTTTTAGCTCTGGGTTGAGTTATTAGTTCCTGGAGCCTTGGTTGGAAAAATGATTTGGATCCCGACAGACAACTATTGGGTTGAGTTACTAGTCTTGGAGCCTTGGTTGGACAAACGCTCTAGAGCCCTAGGTGGGTTGAGTTACTAGTCTTGGAGCCTTGGTTGGAAAAGAACTCTGGAGCCCGAAAACAACTGCGGTTGAGTTACTAGTCTTGGAACCTTGGTTGGAACAAATTATTTGGAGCCTTGGAAATCTTGGATAGAGACCAATATGGTGATGGTTTTGATGTCCGACCGTGAGGTGGAATCACTATTTAAGGGCTGAGGTGGTTTGGCCTCTAGAAGCCCTAGTTTGGTTTTGATGGATTTAGCTTATGAGATCCCACATTCATGCTTGGAATATGGCACAGGGGTGACTGGCTGAAGAGAGATTTGGCTCAACCATGTTTATGGTCAGGTGGAACGTCCCAGACTTGTTTGCATTTTTCTTAAGAAAATAAGAGCTCTTTTCCCCTTGTATTGATGGGTTAATATGCTTGTTATTCTATGGATTATATGGTTGTTATGTGTTGGTTATTTATGTTTCTTATATGTTGGTTATGATTGAGTTTTATGATGATGATGAAGTATGGCCCTCATCATGTTTTGATTCATAATTGATTAAAAAAATTGTCTATGCCTAAATAGACTATAATGTAGTTAATGTGATGTAGCAAAAATGGTTCTTAACGATTCTTAGATAAGTATGAGACCCTATTGACGGGAAAAATTGTACCGCCAACAACAAGGGGGTATCCCTGGTGAGAGTTACGAATTATACCTCACACCATTTTGGATAGGAGCCCCATTCAGTACGTGGGCCCGGTTGCTACGATAAGTGTTTTTGCTCTTGGCTGTCATATGAGAAGATGATGAAGCAGAGACAAGGGTGAAATTACCAATCAACAGAAAAAAATTAGCCCAAGATTGACAAACCATAGACAAAAATACAAGTAATTCTAAGTAGCAATAAAAGGGGGTACACCATGAGAGGGATCAGTGAGCCAAGACCCAATCAGACGTGCATGAAAGAGAACATGCCAAAAGTTAACTGCAAAGTAGTTCACAATAGATCACTAACATGGCAAGAAACAAGTGAACACCGATTCGAAAGAAAAACATACATGCAACCACTATAAATCAATCCATAAAAAATTTCGTGTATGAAATCACACATACAAATATAGAAAAATATCAGACTGCTAGTACTACCACCATGAGAAAGCATGTGAATCGGTGCTAGAAAAAGAGAACAAATTTATTAATGTTGATGCAACTTCAAATACATATCTTGCAACTCGTTAAAACCCAATAGTGGAACATGGGTTATTCATCTCAATGCATGATACCAAAACCCTAGTCTCACTACAACTCCCTCTAATAGATACTAAGAGATGAGTGCCTTTAGTTCTCATGCACAAATTCACTATCTCATTATAGCTTCAACTCAAGTGATAAAAGTACTTTACTGATTTCCAGAAGTCGTGCATATAGGCTAAAGTGACTCTTGAGTTTCCCTTGACTCTTGATATCCCCGATTGTTGGGTTGGCTTGCGACTAGGGCCACTTGCAACCCGAGGTCATTTGCGACCTGAGGCTATTTGCGACATGCGACTTAGGGAGGCCTGAAACTCGATGTCATCTGTGACCTGAGGCTATTTTTAACCTGCAACCTGGGGAGGCCTGTGACCTAGGAGGTCATGACCTAGGGTTTTTCCTTTTACACCTCTCTTTTGGAGAGCTCATACCTTGCAAAACACAATGTATTTTCTTGCACATTAATCCCACACAAATGAACAAGTGATAGATGTGCCTTTGAGATTATAGTCAGGTTCTTTGAGTTTTATAAGAATCCACCTCGCTCACCAGAGAAAACCCTAGCTTTTATCGTGCAAGTCAACAAATTCTATATTATGGGGATAAATATTTACATTAGAACAGGGAAGAGGTGTTGTCGAGGGTCCTTGAAACCCCCAGGCACTGGTTGCTTGTATGCTGCAATGATGTGGTTTCTAAGTCTTGCAACCAGCCTATCCTCCCATTAGGGGATTTTTGAGGTCTAAAATGGGCCTCCTAAGGAAATTATAAAATAATAGTGGAAATAATAAAAAAAGATTAGATTACATCATCAAAATTTCGAGGGAAAAAAGTACAAACTATTTTTTCAACTCGTATTTTCAACTTATCTCCCTATGGGTTTACTCAAATTTCAAGCGGAAACACTCGTTGGATGCAGAATTTGATTCCTCGTCGAAGGAGTGCCCTTGTACATGAAAAATGATAAATACATGAAAAATGTGATTGCAATCACGTTTTTTCATGTAGCAGGGTCGATCGAAAGTATGCAACATGGGTACTCCTTGGATGAGGAATTAAATTTTGCATCCAAAGAGTACTCCCGCTCGAAATTTGAGTAAAACCTTAAGGAGATAAGTTAAAAATACGAGTTGAAAAAGTAGTTTTATTATTTTGTTATTTTTTAATATTTTTACTTTTTTACTCCAAAAATGGAGGATCATCCCCCATGGTTGACATCATCATCTTGAATCCTATTGGTTCTTATAAAGCTTTTTTTGGTTGTACATTTTTCTTTGGAGGCCCATTTTAGACCTCAAAATTCCCCTAATACGCCAGTGTGCTCCATTCGCAGTCATACATATTTCGGTGATGTGCCTTTTGAGCTTGTTGTGAGGTTATTGGAGTTTTGTGAGGGACCATCTTGCTTACGAGAGGAGGCCCTAGCTTTCGCCATGCGAGTCAATGACTTCTACCTGCAAACAAATGACATGGGTCACACGTCTTTATAATCAAAATTGATGTTGGAAACACATTTAATTAATCGAAAGAGTGATTTAACAAATAATAAATTTGGATCCTTGCAAAGTCCTTTTCTGTGACACAATGTGATCTCCACAGAGTTTTCCCAGGATATAAAATTTTCACGGTTGACCCCGTCAAAAACATCAATAGAAATGTCTTTATTACAGCCTACATGTTCCTATTATCGGATCCATCCACCTTGAAGGTTGGCCCAAAGCTTGGCCCATTGTTATTGACCCATATTTCTTGTTGTTCCTAAAACCCCAGTTGCACAAACTTTGTAGGGAACCCTATCCTCTTGTACGTGGTCTTTGCAGGGTTGGTATAGCATGTGAGAAGTCATTATCTGTCCACCACTCTTTAGGAATTGAAACCGTTTGTATGATTCTCCAATAAATATGCGGAGGATCTCGGAGGTCATTCTTAACAAGCCAAGGAAACCACCAAGATGAGGGAAAATATTTATTTCCTTTCCTCCCTCTTCAACCATAATCTTTATTTGGTTAGTTAATTGTGCCAAGAAAATTTTGTTTATTAGCGAGGTCGCAATACCCAACTCGAGCCAGGTCCTTTATGATAGATGTCCTTATCTGTGACTTTGGCATCACTAGTAAAAGTTGAGGGTGCCACACATACACATAGTTGATGCACATTCTACTGGTTCGATTATTTAACTAGGGCAACGTTTTCCTTAAGTTTTCCACACAGGGAACCATTAAAATCTACGCTAATAGTATTCCTCCACATTTTCCTAATGTTTGCATCGAGATAAGGGTAAGGATAAGACCACTTCGGGATGGTGCTTTATTGTGTAACACAGTCCTTAGGTTTGACATATTTTCCACCCTTCTCGGTCACCATTCCATGCCCTTTATTCACAATGCCAGGGCAGATCGCTTACAACTTTGGCGTGATCGAAAAATCGCATTTGGTTGGGATAATTATTAAAGGGAAACACTAGGGATCAAGCACGTAATCCGTGTCTCCATCCAATCACATTTTGAGCCCATACTAGTGGTTGGGCTTTCAGTTATATGTTGGGGCTTGGGGTGCGAATTGGTGAAGATTGTGACTTGCAGCAGTCGCAGGGTCACAACTCAATGTTTTCTACCTTCGTTTTAGGAGTGCGACTTGGCGACCTGGGCGAGGATAGAAACCTATGGAAGTCACATAGTAGCAGCTACTAGAAGGTCACATATTTTCTTCGTGCCTGAGGCTTGCGACTTTGCGACTCATGGAGATATGCGACTTGAAGGGATGTCTCATGGTCGCGTTAGGGGTTGGGTCGCACCTGCCACTGCTGCAACAAAACTATGACTATGTGACTCGATCGCGCAATTCCTTCTGGAAACCTGATCCAATCATGAGTCGAGTACTACCCAACCATATTCTTCTACGGTATTAATATCTTTTAAATGACTATGGCTTATACAGGCTTAAATGAGCATGCTATCACACATGAGAATTTTATCACACATAAAAATAATTAAATGAAATACACATAATCAAGAAGCACAAAGCACATAAGAGAGAGACAATCAATTAGTAATGGAGTTCACCCCTCCATCTCTCTGGGATTACATCTCTGGATCTACTTCAATTGGAATGCAGATCCTCTATATTTCATCTTCAAATTAAACTTCCATACATTCAAGCTCTATGGCTGAGCATTAGCCAAGCACTATGGCTCTAAATGGCTAAGTTTTCTATCCTTTCTTCTCTCCCCTTCAAAGGCTCACAACATGAGTTTATATAGTTTCCCCCATAACTTCTCAATACACAATAGTAGGATCTCAAGACATTTTAAGGAAATACAAGCTCCATGATTCTAGGATCTTAAAACTTACTCAAGGCAAAAATGGTAAAATCCAACTTCAAGGATCTCAACCGTGCCAAGAAATCTCAACCTCTCAATGAGAAATAAAAAATTAGTTGTGAGGTCAATTCTCACATAAAAATAATTTCTCAAATGGAAAATAAGTGAATATTTTGGTGAGTCATTTTCCACTCACTTAGAACATTATCCACTTCATATTTTTTAAATGAAATAATGCATTAATATTATTCCTTACTTTTTCACCTATCCTAAAATGTCTTCATGGTGCACAAAGTAAACTTCTTCATTGGTGGTGATCCTCCTAGATCAAACCTCCCCAAAAAGAAAACTTTTTGTCTCCAAAATATCAGCTTCAATCAACTCAACTTTATGTAAATGTCTCTGAAAGGCACATTCCATCATGACTCCTTCACCTGACGTTGTTCGAAATCGGAACATATTGCCAACACCTGCAACCGTTGCAAAACAAATGCCTAAAAAGGCATATTCCTGCAATATTCCTTCACCGCAATCCTTCAGAATTGGAATGCAAAAGCTCGCATCTGTCGAAAGCGAAAACTTGTAGCTGATCATACTTGTTTACAACACTTGCGAAGAGTTCATTGGTCAAGTTTACATGCCAAAATGGCTTAGGAAAATTGCCTCATTCAACCTGATTATAGAGAAGTCAACAAGGCTTAATGTGTAAAAATACCCCTCTCACTCTTCCTCACATAAGAGTGGCTAACACAAGTCAAGTTTACAATGCTTCATAAACAGCTTTACATCATGACTTTCATGGTGGAAACTATGGTCGTTTTACATGGCATTCAATAATTTACATGCTAAATTTCTGATGCCAAAATATGATGGCAACTATGGCCTTTTACATGGAAATTACAAAGTAATTTAATGTGCCAAATATGTGCACAAAGGGAAATGTACCAAGTTTTAGAACCCCATTTACATAACGAAGAGCACTAATTGTGAAAATAAATAAAATCCCACCCTTTTACAAAAAAAATTGTCAAATATCATATTCACCTGGGAGGTGAAAATAAGCCAAATCCCCCATTACAAAACATGTGCATCATAAAAATGCCCCATCCCCCGTCCCGCCGCTCCCGCCCCTCAATTTATAGGCATAGGGAAAATAATGGGAATATCACATGGGTTTAATAATATGAAAACTAAAATAAAAAAACCCACCATAATTAGGCCACGCGCCATAACATAGGGTGTCCAAATTTTTAAACCCAAAAATTTTAACCAAGTCTTCAGCCCCACCATGTATGAATTACTTTTCCATTGTCCTCATAAATTCAGCAAACAACATGCAAATCGGCGGCAAAATTAACATGTTTTAATTGGTAGTGAAACCTTGAGGTATATCACCGCGCATAACAAAAATATGGGCACAAATGAAAAACCCGAACTTTCTTTTAACTCTGCACAAACCGCATCATGAACACCCTGATAGCTTCAAACTTCAATGATGGCTTCTTAGCAACTGATCTGCATAAATACAAACCTCTATATCCAATGATTACTCAAGGTTTTTCTTAACTAAAATTAAGCATTGGGTTTTTTCTTGCCCAGTTACGGATAAGAGCATACCGAAGGTGGGAATCAATTTCGAAGACCTCCCTCATGTTCAACACTTGCTACTGTGTCTAATAGAGTCACGACTACTCTATCCACAGACAACGGAGAGAAACGAGCCTTCCACTCAACCACATGGAGTCGGGAATGGAAACATTCAGAATGAACCAATTCCTGATAGGAACTGGATTATAATTATGGGGGGTATTCACCTTATTGAAGAAAATTCAAGCTCCCCATGTTTTGTATTATCATATGTATTATGCTACTAAGGATCTTCATTTCTGGGCATTTTCACAGATGGTAAAATTATTTACGCCAATTCGATGCCATTTCTGGCCCTTTTCACAGAAGATAAAGAGCTGGACACCAATTTGATGTTAGAAGACGAATAACTCGATGAAACTTTTCTGGCCCTTTTTCCAGAAGAAAAGAACTTGACGAAAATTCGATAGAAGGTAAAGAGCTTGAAGAAAATTTTATGCCATTTCCAGCCCTTTTCACATATGATAAAGAGATGGACACCAATTTGATGTCATTTTTGGCCCTTTTGCCACAATACAAAGAACTCGATGAAAATTCTCCGTGAAAATTGCACGGCCCCTGTGCAAAATGTATTATGCGAATGTCCACGGTTGGAATCGAAAGGTTGTTTCCCTACAACACAATTCTGAAAGCGGCCAGTTGGCGGTCTATTGAAGAAAATGTGTTTCCCTCTTACACCCCACTGTATAGTCTATTCAGAGACCGAGCTAGAATACTACAAGGATGTTTATCCTTACTCACTAATAGGTTTAATGTTGAAATCTTCTACTTGAAATTTAGATCCCATTCATCAAATATGATCCGAGGCTGCAGGAGATTCAGACAAATCTGAATCTCGGTGTTAGACTTCCACAAAAGTCTCCAGAAGGAGAGTTGAAATCAATGTACAGTGCAACCTTTACTTCAAACATTGTCTTGAATGCAACAAATCAAGGCTGCAGAAGAAATTATTCTCAGAAAACAAAGTCGGCAGAAAACATTAGATGACATATCACACAATCCTTGGTCTTCTCCAAATGGAAAGCTAAATAATCTGAATATATTTTCATTGATAGCAATCACCACATTTTTGTTTCATGTAATGATGTGGTGACACAACGAGCACCGGTTGCACCAACTACGTGACCCAACGCTATCGCTCCTCGATCAACATGCATGTCGACGGAAAACTCGGTGTAACAACAATTATGAAAAGAATAATTAATATTTCCACCTCGTAACCACCTCCAAATCCATGTAAAGCTCAACAAACCACTTGATCTCCACCAAGAACATTTTTCTCTACACTTGAAATGTTTCCATCCAAATACCTCTAAATCCGCCGTTGGACATGTTTTTTCTCTTTTGTTGGAACAAACGCATCTATCTTGAGACGAATAGTGTAAGAGGGGCAACATGTTCTTTCCATTTCAGGTTTGTAAAGAAGTTTTCCAGATCTTTGTTAAAATATATAATTACTTCCTCATGCAGAAGTTAGACAGATAGTTAGGTGAATAAGTTGAGTTGAGTTATAGTTAGATTTGGTGAGTGAGTTAGACAGTGAGTTAAGCAAGTTGATTAAGTTCAGTTATGAGTGACAGTGTGTGCTGTTAATTAGGTTAAATACCCTTCACGGGTTCATTGTTTTAAAGAGAGTTTTATGATTCAGAGTTTTATGATTAATTGAAGAGCAGCAACTCATTGTTCGTGTGTGAAATATTCGTGTTATTTGTGTGATTGAATCCTATGCCTCACCAATAGATTGGTATCAGAGCTGAGGAAGGATCAGAGATCCATGGGCGAGCAGAACCCATAAGGAGGCCAAAAGCAAAAGGCCGTAATTTTTTTTTTTACACAAAAAAAAATTTTTACCCGCGGTCTGCACGTCTTTAGTGCAGAACCTGCGGAGATCCGCAAGGAGGGTCCGCAACTGCTCCCAGCGTCAACTGCGTACTCTCGGAAAACTTACGATTTTTCTAAAAATCGGATTTAAAACACAGTTTCTCCCTCGAACGGGGTGCAGAACCCATCTGGTTTAAAACGCAGTCTTTCCCTTCAACGGGGTGCGAAACTCAGGTTAATACAAAAATTCAACGGTCGACAGCCGTGAACAGCAAGCAAAGTCAAGCCGATTTAACTTATCTGTATGATATCGTGCGGCGGGTCACACTGCAGACACAAGGTACATCGATTTTTTTTTATAGTCACGTGGGTGCTATCCAAAAACAAAGTGGTGTTTCCATTTTTTAAAAATAGAGCACGTGAGGTTTTTTCACAAAGAGTTTGTTACCAAAGGTTGTGTATGCTCCTTTAAAACAAAAAGGATTTTCACATAAAGTTGTTTAAAGAGAAGGTTTTTTTTGGAGATATTTTATATATAAATTTTTTTTTATAAAAAAAAAAATTATTATATAAATAAAAAGAAGAAGAAGAAGAAGGATTTAGTGTTTTTATTGAGAGATTTTTTTTTACAAGAAGAAAGAGCTTTGCAAAGCTTTCATAAAAGAGAGAAATTTAGGGTTTTTTGTCAGCGAAAATTTTTAAGGCAAGATGGCCACATCAAGTTTTCAGCCACAACTTCCTTCTTTCAATGGGAAAGATTACGATAGGTGGGCTATTAAAATGGAGACTACGCTCAAAGCGCATGATGTATGGGATCATGTCAAGTATGGGTTTGCAGAACCTCAAGATGAAGCAGAAGAACGAGCCCTCAGTAATGCAGAGAGGGAACAGTGGAAGAAAGATAAGCGGAAGAATGCGCAAGCGTTGCTTCTTATCCAGCAGGGAGTCGATCGAGCCGTGTTCCAGAAGATCATTATAACCTCGTCAGCAAAAGATTCATGGAACACCTTGGCGACAAGCTATCAAGGTATGGCGAAAGTTAACATTGTTAAACTGCAGAACACCAGGAGAGACTTTGAAATTCTGCAGATGAAGGAGACAGAGAACATTGAATCCTTCATGAATAGGGTCATGTCTGTCGTCAATCAGTTAAAAATATATGGCAAAGATGTTAAAGATCGAACAGTGATTGAGAAGGTTCTTCGATCCCTGTCTACCAAATTTGATGTTGTGGTAGCAGCCATAGAAGAAGCAAAGGACTTGGAAAAATTGACAATTGATGAGCTGATGGGATCCCTTCTATCGCATGAAGCAAGGATAGACAGAAATAAGGATTCCACTTTGGAAAATGCCTTCCAAAGTCAAGTCTATATTTCAAGAGGTCGAGGAAGAGGTCGATCGAGAGGCAGAGGACGAGGCAACAACTATGGCGGTCACAGAGATGGCCGAGACGATCATGAGCATCAACGTGGAAGCAGCAGCAGCAGAAGTTTTCATAACAATCAAAGGTAAAGTGCTATTACTGCAATAGATTTGGTCATTATGCTCGTGATTGTAGGAAGAAGATTGCAGATCAAGGCAATCAGAGAGCTAATGTTAGTACGAAAAATACTGACTCTATGTTTCTAGCATGCAACACCATGCATGCATCATCTGATAAGGTCTGGCTATTAGACAGTGGTTGCAGTAACCACATGACAGGAAACAAGGATTTGGTTGCTAATTTGGATGTCACAGTGCAGATAGAGGTCAAGTTGGGGACTGACAAGACTGTGGCTGTAGATGGCAAAGGAGTGGTCAACATTGTGACCAAGCAGGGGGAGCCAAAGACCATATCAGAGGTATACTACGTCCCTGGGCTCAAACACAATTTGATTAGTGTTGGACAACTGATGCAGAAAGGATACAAAGTTATCTTTCAGGGGCAACAATGTGTTATTTACGACAAATCCCCAAGCAAGCAGCTGATTGCAAAGGTGCAGATGACGAGTAACAGACTCTTTCCTCTCATTATGAACTACAATGCTCAGGTTAGTTCTTTTACAACTGCATGTTCTAATGCATACTGGTTATGGAACTTTCGGTTTGGACACTTGCATTTTTCCGGTTTAAAATTATTGCAGCAGAAACAGATTGTGAGAGGTCTACCTCCCATCAAAGAACCTGCTAGCACGTGTGAGTGTTGCATCTTAGGCAAGCAACACCGTGAAAGTTTCCTGAAAGGATTTTCTTACAGAGCAAAGAAACCACTTGAATTGGTGCATACCGACTTGTGTGGACCTATGAGGACACAGTCGATTGGTGGAGGTTGTTACTTCCTCACCTTTATTGATGATTATAGTAGGAAGACTTGGGTTTACTTTTTGAAGAATAAGTCTGAAACTTTTGCAAAGTTCAAAGAGTTCAAAGCTTTGGTGGAGAACCAAAGTGATCAACTGATCAAGGTATTGAGATCGGATCGTGGTGGAGAATACGATTCGAAGGCATTCCATGAGTACTGCAAACAACATGGAATTAGAAGACAGTTTACGACCAGATACACACCACAACAGAATGGTGTAGCAGAGAGGAAGAATCAAACAATCATGAACATGACAAGGAGCATGTTGAAAGCAAGACACTTGTCTAATGAGTATTTGGCAGAAGCAGTTGCATGTGCTGTTATGTGATAAACAGATCTCCTACAAAGAGCGTGATGAACAGAGTTCCAGAAGCAGCATGGTCAAGTATGTCTTGCAGTGTATCTCATTTCAGAGTTTTTGGATGTGTAGCCTATGCACATGTGCCTAAAAAAATAAGAGGCAAATTAGATGATCAAAGTGAAAAATGTATATTTACTGGTTATAGTGAGCAGTCAAAAGCTTACAAACTGTATAACCCTGTCACAAAGAAGACAATCATTAGCAGAGATGTTGTGTTCAAAGAACGAGAGTCATGGAATGGGACTGTAGACACACTAACCGATGCTCAAACACCATTGATGGAGGATGATCTTGTAGAAGAAGAGAAACAACAAGAACTAAGAGAGCAGACACCAAACAGAGTCACACCAGCAAGGACTCCCAGATTTTTAGAGCAGCATGGATCTTCAAGAAGATCCACAGACCGGAATTCTCCAAGCAGTGAATCAGGTAATGAATCAAGTTCTGGTAAGAAAAAGATGAGAAGTTTGAAATATATTTATGATGATTTGGATGCTAGTTCAAATTTTGCATTGTTGGCATTCCAACCTTCTTCCTTTGAAGAAGCAATTAGAGATGACAATTGGGTGCAAGCCATGGATGAAGAGATGAATTCAATTGAAAAGAATGATACATGGGATTTGGTTGATTTACCAAAAGATAAAAATATCATTGGTGTGAAGTGGGTATACAAGACCAAAGTGAATGAGAAAGGTGAGATTGACAGATTTAAAGCACGACTTGTAGCAAAAGGATTCTCGCAGCAACCGGGAATAGACTTTGGGGAAACATTTTCTCCGGTAGCCAGATTGGATACTGTAAGAGCAGTCCTAGCGACAGCAGCTCAGAACAAGTGGAAAGTGTATTAGATGGATGTCAAATCAGCCTTCTTGAATGGAATTTTAGAAGAAGAAATTTATGTGCAGCAACCTCCAGGTTATGAAGTTGAAGGAAAAGAGGATAAGGTTTACAGATTGAAGAAAGCGCTCTATGGACTGAAGCAAGCACCTAGAGCATGGTATAGCAGAATCGATAGTTATATGCTCAAGAATGGATTTTGCAGAAGTAGCATTGAGCCTACCTTATACACAAAGGTAAATGAGCATGGACAGATTTTGATAGTTTGCTTATATGTTGATGATATGATTTTTATAGGTGATCTTGAAATAGATGAATTTAAAGCAGCCATGATGAAAGAATTTGAGATGACAAATCTAGGTCTGATGAAATATTTTCTTGGCATTGAAGTTGAGCAATCTGAAAAAGGCATTTTTATTTGTCAAAATAAGTATGCAACAAATTTGCTGAAAATATTCAGGATGGATAATTCCAAACCTGTACCTGCACCAGTTGCAACAGGTACAAAGTTAAGTAAGGATGATGAAGGGGCAGATGTCAATCCAACTCTATTCAAAAGATTGGTTGGCAGCCTCATGTATCTCATAGCTACAAGACCAGATATTATGCAGGGAGTGAGTCTGATTTCCAGATTCATGGAAACTCCAAAAGACACACATTGGAGTGTTGGAAAAATAATTCTGAGATACATAGCAGGAACCAGAGATTATGGCATAATGTATGCAAGTACAGAAAAGAAAGAATTGATTGGATATACAGATAGTGATTTTGCAGGAAGTTTGGATGATCGAAAGAGCACATCCGGTTATGTGTTCCATCTCGGTTCAGGTGTGATAGCATGGGCATCTAAGAAGCAGCCTATTGTGACATTATCATCAGCAGAAGCAGAATATGTAGCAGCAACTTCAGCAGCATGTCAAGCAGTATGGTTAAGAAGAGTATTGGATGGACTCAAGCAGAAACAACAAGGATCAACAGCAATATACTGTGACAACACATCAGCAATTGCACTATCCAAGAATAGTGTGTTTCATCAAAAGAGCAAGCATATTGATACTAGATATCATTTTATTCGAGAACTTGTGAGCAATGGAGAAGTTCACTTAAAGCCTTGTAGAACGAGTGATCAATTGGCTGATATCTTTACAAAGCCATTAGCAGTAGACTTGTTTGAGTTTCACAAAAGAAACTTGGGTGTTGTAAGCCTAGATGAGACATAGACCAGCATGTGTTTGAGTTGTCATGAGTTATGTTTTAGTTTAGCGGTCGTAATTAAGGGGGAGTGTTAAAATATATAATTACTTCCTCATGTAGAAGTTAGACAGATAGTTAGGTGAATAAGTTGAGTTGAGTTACAGTTAGATTTGGTAAGTGAGTTAGACAGTGAGTTGAGCAAGTTGATTAAGTTCAGTTATGAGTGACAGTGTGTGCATTTTAATTAGGTTAAATACCCTTCACAGGTTCATTGTTTTAAAGAGAGTTTTATGATTCAGAGTTTTATGATTAATTGAAGAGCAGCAGCTCATTGTTCGTGTGTGAAATATTCGTGTTATTTGTGTGATTGAATCCTCTGCCTCACCAATAATCTTCTCTAGCCATCGTCAAGAAGGTCTTGATAGTCGTAAATTCTGAGACTGTACGCCAAGAAGCCGTGGGCAATGCTAGGGCGGGAAGTCGATTTACAGTAGCCACATATAGACCTTTGAACGACATGGTCTTCAGCCAAGCTCTGTCCATGACAACTGAACTGTGAACAAGCCCTCTTGTTCCATGATCTGCACCCTACCAGCTGCATAGCCAATCCACATTCTTGTCCCAGAAGCACAAAGGTTTTGCACTTCATTTCCAGAGGAAAGCCTACCGACAATGCCATGAGCCATCTCGTGGCAAATGTAGCATGAACACTGTTTGCAAAATCTATCTTCCAAGCTTAAAATATCTCTACAAGCACAATTTTTGCAAACATGAGTCATATTAGTATCCGTCTCATTAGCACAGAGGGAAAGTGTTGTCACTTCTGGGTGTCGCGATGGATGTTCCCTCTTTCTCTGTCTCCGAAAGGGACCTGGCACATTTTATGGATTCGACCTCACCAAAGAGATTCATGCATTCTCTTGTGGTCGTGAATTCTTCAATGCTACAATTTTCAGAGGATGTTCTATCATCTTTCACTTTGGAAAGCTGGTATACTTCCTCTCTTTTCCCATCTGAGCTTCTGTTGCAGGTGTTCCATGTTTCTTGCACAGGTTCTAAAGCTCTATCCTGGAGAGACTATGATAATCTACAACTTCCATCTGTGTTGTCATTAAAAGCATCAAAAGCCAGTAATTCCAGTTTATGGTTATCGTTGGTGAGAATTCCATGGACACGGAAGTGATTTTGTCTTAAAGCACTTGATGGTACCTATATTCAAAGGCTTAAGAAGTGCACTGGGCAGTAGATTGTTCACGTCAAGGTGTCCCAAGCTAAACTTCAGGTCACAATAACTTTTCCATCCCGAGGTTGTTTGATGCGATTCAAGCGTCGTCAGATTCCTCTTGTCGAGCACTTTGTGATGGTGCTATTATTTCTTGATTCCGAGACAGACAATTTTTTAGCATTTTCCATCAAAAGATGGATACCTGTCGCCATAAAACTCGAAATTTTGCAAAAGAGCAGAAATATAACTTGCATAAACATCATGAACTGCTTACCAAACCAACACCAAGCACTTTCTTCTTGTAAGCGTTCTTTTCGAATGGTGGATGGAGCCTTCTTCACGAGCTCTTTCACCATTTGTATGCTTGACTGGTGGCGAATTTCGGGGTGCAACTTCCAGCACTTCTTCTCCCAATGGCCACTGATTTTGCAGAAACTGCAGAAATTATGTCGTTTCCCATTCAATTGTGTCTTCATGATAGGAGGGTTCAGAAGTGTCTCATTCCTCTTGGTCTGCCTTCTTGTGGGCACATATGTCTTCTTAACCCACTCTTTCTTTGTATGATGCTTAACTACATAACGGTTAGAATATCTATGGAATAGATAACTTCTCTTATATGTAAAAGAAGAATTTGAATGATTGTCATACGTTTTTTACTTTTCATTGAACTGATAAGGACTAGGTGGCTTGATTCCCTTCTTGGAATTAAGTGATGAAGAGATGGTTTTTGCTTTAGTTACCTCCGAGAATTCTCCTTCCTCTTCTTGTCCATAACCCAAACCTGCAAATGGTTGTCTTGGTACAACCTCCAATGGCTGGGTGATTCCTTGGCCATTTATGCCAAGTCCACGTCTGCTATACCCCAACTTGATTTTCATGCCAACATTGGTTTCATATTGGGATAGAATAGAACATGAAGTGACATCATACACCTCGGTTTGAGATGCAGCCTTTGTCATCTCAGCCTTCTGCAATTTAGACAATATCTCCTCTTTGGCTTGTAACATCTTCTGAAGCTCCTGCTTATCGAGCAATAGTCTTCACAATTCTGCATTTTCGGCTTGAAGGCTTTCATTTACCTCTTGCAACTCTTGTAGTATTTTAGTGTGCTTCGCTTCTTTGCTGATCCTGCAAAGCAGTCACCTGCTCTGATACCACTTGATTCGATCATTGGTTGAGTACTACCCAACCATATTCGTGTATGGTATTAAGATATTTTAAATTACTATGGCTTATACAGGCTTAAATGAACATGTTAGCACACATAAACATAATTAAATGAACTACACATAATCAAAAAGCACAAAGCACATACGAGAGAGACAATCAATTGGTAACGGAGTTCACCCCTCCATCTCTCTGGGGCTATATCTGCAGATCTGTTTCAATTGGAATGCAGATCCTCTATATTTCATCTTCAAATTAAGCTTCCATACATTCAATCTCTATGGTTGAGCATTAGTCAAGAACTATGGCTCTAAATGGCTAAGTTTTCTATCCTTTCTTCTCTCCCCTTCAAAGGCTCAGATCATGAGTTTATATAGTTTTTCCTCATAACTCCTCAATCCACAATAGTAGGATCTCAAGACATTTTAAGGAAAGACATGCTCCATGATTCTAGGATCTTAAAACTTACTCAAGGAAAAAATGGTAAAATCCAACTTCAAGGATCTCAACCATGCCAAGAAAGCTCAACCTCTCAATGAGAAATAACAAATTAGTTGTGTGGTCAATTCTCACATAAAACTAATTTCTCAAATGGAAAGTAAGTGAATATTTTAGTGAGTATTTTCCATTCACTTAGAACATTATCCACTTCATAATTTTTAAATGAAATAATGCATTAATCTTATTCCTTATTTTGTCACCTATCCTAAAATGTCTTCATGGTGCGCAAAGTAAACTTCTTCATTGGTGGATATCCTCCTCGATCAAGACCCCTGCTGAACCATGGTGAACTCAAATATTTATCTCTTTTCTGGGTGCGATCCTTTTGTCCAACAACGTCAAACTGGGCTAGATGAGACGCCATCCATTTGATCGAGGAATCTTAGTGTCAGAGTGTTGATAGACACATTAACCTTTCAACCAGGTGTTTTGCGCAGAAGACAGTGCTACCATGACAGTCCTTCATGCACGTTCCTTCTATAGCGTCATTGCTAGACGACTATCCTGCGACCTCCACGACTTCGTCATCACATCTTTGAGCAGTTTTGGGCAACAATGCTCATTTTCTTTATAGCAGCTGCGCGTCGGTCGATGGAATTGGATCTCTTGGGTTCCTCCATCCACATCCCACGTATTCTTATTATCAGTTAGAAAGGATCGTTTTAGAGTGCAGGTTTCCTCTGTAATAGAAACACAAGTCCAACGATATGGCTGTAAAACACAATGTTTGACCCAATGTTGGTGCAGTGCAGAGGATCTGACCTTCCCCACCGATATGTAATCATCCAAATTTGGGTGTTAGCATGTGTATTTCCTCGTCCTGTGGCCCATGAAAATCAAGCTATGCTTTCCCTCGTCTTCTATTGAACGCATACGTAGGTGAATTTTTCTGTTGTGCGATTTTACTAATGGACAAAACGTTACACACTCGCAAGAAACAATTTCGGGTTCAATGCTAAAACGCAGCGCTAATACACTCCGCAACGTTCCTTCATTGATATTGATCGTTCGAGGGCCCTCTCCCATAGTTTGTATTAAAAATAACACAACATAGTCATCGTACATGGCCCTTTTATTGTGAAAAGGTGTCTTTCGCATTTGGCATCTTAATACCCTAGATGTGCCCGATCATACTCTTTGACATGTGCTCCAGATGGAAATCGTAAAACAAAAAATATGTGTTCTACCCCCTTCATCATTTACGCCTCTATGCATCTCTTTGAAGTGTGCTGGTATTTATGGTGGCTACCCATACGAATTTCAAGGATTTTGAGTGCGCTATGGTGGTTTACACTCGAAAGCATTAACCATTTCCCATCTTGAACACCCACCATGCCATATGTCGAAGAATCGTCGCGTGTTGAAGAGTGTATATTTGTGTCATATCCAAAGCTCAAAATATTTCGAGCACTTCATATGGACAGTTAAAACCTCATGAAAACGGTTACATAGTTCAGTGTATAATGGTGGCATCTTCGACCAATTTCCTGAAAAGGGGTGGGATAAGAATAAGTTAGCCCTCATTAGTGATGAAAACAAAAAATTAATAAATAAAATAGTTCACTTAAGGTGCATAAACATTGAATTATCCAAACTAAGATGTTACAGATTAAATTGATCGGTTGATCATATTTAAGTTTGGAGACCAACTTAAGACTCAGGGGTTTTCATGTATCTATTGATTGCAGTGGACCTTGATACTTCATGATGCCACAATGTGACGAGGCACTTTCAGAGAAATCTCTTTGAAATAAACAGGGCCATGCATTTGGAGGGTGGGGATTAAATGTAAAGTAAGATTGGATTATTAATCACACGCATATAGGGCTACAAGGATGCAAAGGGGAATATAGTTCACGCAAACCCTAATGCACATGTTAAGGGGTAGGAACTGCCAAGCAATTAGGGGAATATGCTAGGTATTGACTCTTCCTATGATTTCGTGTGAGGCTGATGGGAATGCAACCCTATGGGAATGTGAATTAGGTTAACACAGGAAAGAGGACTACTCTTTTGACAAACTAGGGTTTCTCTCAAACCCTAGCATGATTAGCACAATGCAATCCAAATTGAAGCCTTATCCATCCGAGCTCAGTGCCCCCATTGATTATTGATGACTACTATGGTCAACCTAGCTTTGAATCCCTAGAGGAACTCTCAATTCTCTATGCAACAACCAAAAACCCCCAAACCCTAGCGCAATTATGAGACAACAAGACAAGTGGATGCAACGTACATCATATGAATGGGCATAGTGATAGGGTTTTGCAGGAATAGGTCATGGGGAGATTAACTGACTGAAGGTCAGGTCAAAACCTTAATGGGCTTAGCGAGCAGAGGGGGACCCGAAATTTTGAATATACCCAAAATTTTGGGTGGTGTTGTAGTAGCTACAATAGACCCCTATGCTCATATATGTTATTTAAACCTGTAAATTACATCCGGGCGGAAACGTGAAGCTGGGTTACACTTTTGTGAGAATCGGGGGCAAAAAAAAAATTTCGGCAATAGTTCGGCCGAACATTTTATAAAGTTCGGCCGAACTTTATAATAGTTCGGCTGAACTGTTTTAGTACGTTTGGCCGAACTTTTGAGTCCGTTTATATTGACGGCACAATGACGGCCCAGCAAACAGAATTTTTGCCAGAGGTTTGGAAAACCGGCAATGGTAGTTCGGCCGAACTCAGTTGAAAGTTCGGCCGAACTTTTAAGTTCGGCCGAACTATGAGTTCGACCGAACTTTTAAGTTCGGCCGAACTACGTTTTTATAAATAAATCGCCCGCGAAAGGTCTCATTTTACTGTTTTCATTGTTTTCGCGCGACTTTTTCTGTTCTGTCGTTGATTGCGCTGGGCGAGTTCCGCGCGACTTTTTCTGTTCTGTCGTTGATTGCTGGTCGAGGTTCTGCTGGCGAGGTTCTGCTGGTCGAGGTTCTGCTGGCGAGGTTCTGCTAGTCGAGGTATGTTCTGTTTCTATTGCAAACGCTGCCGGTCTTCTATCTCATGTCTGTACATCTGTTGATGGCTTTTATATTTACGGGTTCGGTTCTTGTTACAGGTTCTTGGGCGAGTTGCTGGTCGAGGTTCTGCTGGTTGAGTTTCTGCTGGTTTGATTGCCGCATCTGGTCGAGGTTCTGCTCGTCGTTGTTAGGGGCGCCACCGTTAAAATCTGCCGGGTACGTTCTGTTACCCACGCCATAGTATCCCTTAACTTATTATAACATTAATAAAATATTTTTACAGCTAAATTTATATAAATCTATGTAATCTCATTTTTTCAATAATAAAAAAGACTAAAATACAATAGCATAAATTTGGCTTTGTTTAATTTTTGCCCTTTTGCCTATTCTAACATCATATTAATTTTCAATTGGAATTAGAATCATAGCAGAATGGTTGCAAGGACAGCAGCTGTTTGTCCAATTTTGATATCTACTTCTCATCTATAGCTCCACTTGTGGCTGAAACCGTGGCCTTATACTTTAGGTTTCCCTTGGTTGAAAGATAAATAGTGGGTTACAGTTCACTACTCGAAGAAACAGTCAATGAACTAAGGCAAAACATGTCTCAAATGTAGAACTTCTTCTTTCATACATCCTACGTTGTCTGAATATGCAAAAGCCTATAAGTTTGAACTCATTGGTGCTGAAATATTCCAAACCATAATTAAAATTGATGTCTGTTCTAACTTCATATTAACTTTCAATTGAAATTAGACTGATATGAGAAATGTTGCAAGGACAGCAGCTTTCAGTCCAATTTTGATGATCAATGAATTTGTATATGATTAAGGAGCCGCTGGACATAGCCAATTTTGACTATCACCAAATATATGTAAGAAAGTAAAAACAGGTTACATAGCCACTGTCCCAATGATTTACAGTAAAGTAAATTAAATGATTTGTAGGAAACTCATCAAACGTGTTTAAAAGGTGAATGGTTCTAAATGATAAAAAGCATGCCCATCAACAATAATTTCAACCTTATTTCTATTCAAATTCCTTAGGTGAGTAAAGGAGAGAACTATGACTTTTAAAGATTACAATGGAGATTATTTTGTTTATCAGATGTTCAAATTGAATATCCTTTCATTCATCAACCTTATATGATATATTTTTTTTTTTTTGAGAATTCGGGTTAAAGGAAGCAATGTTAATATTCTACAAACCCATACCATATGAATTCATTTTTTTTAGAACTGCAACAGCCACCCAGTTAAAGGAACCAATGTTATTCTACAAATCAATTTACAAATAAGATAAAGATTGTGATGGCAAACGAAACATTCGTAAATATTGAGCAACAAATAAACAGATACGTAGATCCTACTCCTGAACATGTATTTCAATCATAAGCAAGCATTAAAGCATTAGCAATACCCAAAACAAGACAGTAGAACAATCCTCAAAAGATTAATTTTCATCCACTAAAAAGCAACCCTCTTACCTACCACGTAGTTTATATTTTGTTAAATTAAATATCAAATGTTGTTATTATAGAAGATATGAACATTGTCAATTTCATAGTAGGATTAAGTAAATGATTAGTTTGTTGGAAAGTAATAGATTTTGGTTTGGTTTAGATAGGAATTATAAAAACCATATTATAGGTTCAATTAATTTAACTTTTTCTAAATTGTATGAACCATTGTAGTGTTTGTAGAAGTTAAATTTAACTTATCCTTCTTGTGTATTTGAAAAAATAATTGGATCATAAAAAGTTCAATGATTTATTCTCTATCATGTTTTCAATTGATTTGACCCTAGTCAATATGGTATTATTCTTTATCACAAAACTAGAAACTCCACTAATGAGGAACTCTATTACTTTATTCCTTTTTGCGTTTCTTTTCTCTTAGTATTAGCCTTAAACGTTGATTTTTGTTAGTTAGATATGATATGATTTTTTTTTTTTTTACTTTAAGAACCAAAACTTTGGAATTTCTCTAGCACTTCATATAGTTTATCTCATTTCTAGGGCCTTCTAAATACTTATTTTGAATGAAGAAGCATGCTAAATGCCTTTCTTTTTAGGGATTTTTAAATACTTATTTTGAATGAAGAAGCATGCTAAATGCCTTTCTTTCTTCAAAAGCATGTGCATATACACGTTTTCTTAATGTAAAGTGTGTATACATTATGTCTACATTTCCATTTTTGATTGAGAGTTAATTTCTTAGCATATATTGTGCAAGTGTACTTCAGAAGTATAAGAACCTGGATTGACATTTAATGCAAGTAATTTATCTCACAATTAATTTACCCATTAGGATGCTTTGACCTAGTAACTTGAGAGATGAAAAAGATCCTATCACATTAACGTGAGGATCCATTTTCACAATGAACATTAGGAAACGACAATATTCATTGCAGTTGGTAATATAGTCAACTAGTAGACTATTCAATTATTAACAAAGTTGATGAAAAAATGCAAGGAATTTAAGGTTGCATTTCAATTTTGAAAATTTTCTACAATAATTTTTGTAGGATAATTTGTTAATGCAAGTTTCCATAGTTATTTATAATTTTATTTTAGAAAGAACCTTCAACCAAAAATACCCAAGGTTAGTCCCCCGTGTGCCCTTTGAGACACATTAGGTCATCCCACCAATTCATGCCCCATGCTTCATGAATTGAAGGGTATCCTTCATACCCCTTAAGCACCCCCATTTCTCCCCACTCCATCATGTGATGTTGCCACCTCATCACGTAATAAGGGTTTAAGAACCAACGACCTCTTGTCTATTTATGTGAAACACAAACATTATACACAACATTGTCTCAATCTCCGACGATATCAAGATGTGTTGGTCACCATACATCATGCCTCAATAGCAGCACCACCACTTACACCAACCTCATATGTTGATGATTCCTCTTCCACCATTTATTATGTCACGAACTCGGTTAATTAGTATTTGGCATGCCCTTGAGTGCTCTATGTTAAAGACACTCATCTCATCTATATGTGTCCTTTACTCATCAAATACCATCATCACTGCATGCATCAAGTGACATATCCCCCTCGTCAAGATCCCAATCCGCCTAATTTTGGATGCTCCTCATACACTAAGTACCTTGATCATATCAATGGAATGCCCAACTCCTAGCATGGTTCCCACCACACCAACACAACTATTGGAGATTCAAACGACCTCACCACTTAGAAAATGATAAGAAATTATTTCACCCCCTTGTACTTGAACAATACATAGAAAGAATAACATAATTAATACAAGAGATAAAAATATGAATTAGAGAAAGGCATGGATCACATATTAAAGGAAATGTAAGCCAATCTAGGAAGAAACCAACTCTTCACTCCCACTTCAAATAATTTCTAAGAGTAAACAATGAAAACAACAAATTGATCTATGTACCAGATGTACAACATTCAACCATACCTATATAAAGAGTGTACAATGAAATTAATGTTGGTTTACTTCAACACTTGGAAAATATCTTGTTTCTATCCCATTTGTGGAAGTTATGCAAATATTAAATAAAGATATGAGGTTAAGAAGTTCTTAAAATTTGATGAAGTAGATGACCCTACTTTTGAGGATTATCCTATAGAGTTATAAAAGATGAATCAAGGGAATAAAAATGTAATTCATAAACATTTTCATATATTCCTATTTATAAATAAAATATTATTACACAACTATATGCTAGATTTAGGAGAAACAACTGATGTAATTCCTTTGAAAGTGATGAAATAATTAGGCCTTACAACAACTAGGGCATATAGAAATGTATGTGCTATGGATCCTATGGAAATCGGGATGGGTAGAGTAATAAATACACATGTTTTGAAATTTTTTGAGGAGTAACTCAAAGCATGCATATATACAAAATGAAGTGGCTACTTTCTTCATATTCCATGAGGGACTATTTTTCTTCCTAAATACTATTCATATCATGTACCTCTGAATTATTTCTAGTGAAATTAAATGACTTGAAATTAAATTTCCTAAAGCCTATTGAAATTTCTCCTTCAAAATAAGGATGCACTCCCATTTGATTCTCACAGATAGGTTGTAATCGTGAGGCTCTCGCTCAAGAGTGGACCTTCGCAAAATCTTGTGACGTCTTGTCACGAACAAAACCATCAAACTGAAAACACATCATTTTCTCCTTCAAAGAAAAAAAAATTCACATCATGTGAATATGTCCATGTACTCTTACATATTGGTGTACAAAACCATCAACCAAACAAGTTGACAAAACATGCCTCTTCAAACAACTGACTCTGAAGACAAATAATAGAGCTCATGTACTTTCAACATCTTGCTACATGCAACATGCACTGGATACTTTGAATTTGCAAAGAAATTAATGAAACATCAAAATACATGCTAGGCCTTAATTGGATAAGAAATCTAACCATTTGTCAGCAAACCATTTCAATGGCGCTTCTTTTTCTTTCAACTATGTTGAATTTAGTTTTTAGTTATATTTTTAATTTTGAAGAAAATAACTATTTATTTCATGTGTAATTAGATTAGTGATTTCATGTGTTAGGGTTGGGGATTCAGGCATTCAAACAACACCATTATATTTCAAATTTAAAAATGATGGTTTGAGTCGTAGGTAGCTTAGAATCCTACTTGTTTTCAAAATAAGGATGCACTCCCATTTGATTCTCACTGATAGGTTGTAATCATGAGGCTCTCGCTAAAGAGTGGACCTACACAAAATCTTGTGACGTCTTGTCACAAGCAAAACCATCAAACTGAAAACACGTCATTTTTCTCCTTCAAAGAAAAAAAAAATTCACATCATGTGAATATGTCCATGTACTCTTACATATTGGTGTACAAAACCATCAACCAAACACAAGTTGACAAAACATGCCTCTTCAAACAACTGACTCTTAGCTCAAATAATAGAGCTCATGTACTTTCAACATCTTGCTTCATGCAGCATGCACCATACTTTGAATTTGCAAAGAAATTCATGAAACATCAAAATACATGCTACGCCTTAATTGGATAAGAAATCTAACCATTTGTCAGCAAACCATTTCAATGGCGCTTCTTTTTCTTTCAACTATGTTGAATTTAGTTTTTAGTTATATTTTTAATTTTGGAGAAAATAACTATTTATTTCATGTGTAATTAGATCAGTGATTTCATGTGTTAGGGTTGTGGATTCAGGCATTGAAACAACACCATTATATTTCAAATTTTAAAATGATAGTTTGAGTCCTAGGTAGCTTAGAATCCTACTTGTTTTCAAAATGAGGATGCACTCCCATTTGATTCTCACGGATAGGTTGTAATCATGAGGCTCTCGCTCAAGAGTGGACCTTCGCAAAATCTTGTGACGTATTGTCACAAACAAAACCATCAAATTGAAAACACATCATTTTTTTCCTTCAAAGAAAAAAAAAATTCACATCATGTGAATATGTCCGTGTACTCTTACATATTGGTGTACAAAACCATCAACCAAACACAAGTTGACAAAACATGCCTTTTCAAACAACTGAATCTTAAGTCAAATAATAGAGCTCATGTACAAATTTCCATATTTGTTGCATTTATGTGTGTCTAACATAACTCTACTTTCAACATCTTGCTTCATGCAACATGCACCATACTTTGAAATTGCAAAGACCCAGGAATTCTCCACCCCCCATTAAAATGACCCTACAAGTTGATTCTTTTAGTTTTTTCACTCTATAAGCATCGACGTACGATTATGCATGATGGAGAATCTCTAGCGCTTTCCCTTGTTAATATATTTAACAGGGGAAAGCGCTAGATATTCTCCATCATGCATAATCGTACGTTGGATTTGGTGATAATTATCTCCATATTTTGGCTTTCTGACCCGCAAAACATAATTATTTTAGAAGGGAGGGAAGGAGGGATGATCACATTGACTTGCTTGATGACCTGTCTATGAAGATTAACTACCTCAAGAATTATTTTTTTGCGTAGGGAAAGAGACACATTCCCATGTCTAGTTATTTGATATTGTTAATGCCTCTAGTGTTTACTTCTACAAGTTCTATAGGCAGAGTCTGTAAAGGGCCAGGTAGCCTCTGGATCTCATCTTTTATGAAAGGTGACATATCTAGTAAATGCCCCTGCAGTCAATCTCTGGAATGGATCTAAATAGAAGTTCTTCATTTTTTAATATTCATAAAACACAACAACTTTAAGGTAAACTATGTACATGTTCCATTCATCATGAACACAAACCTCACAAGCCTCTTTGGCTTTGGAGCATTTTCCATGTTTTCCATAACCAAGACCCAAATAATTAGGCCCTTCTTGAAGAACATTTGGCTCAACTATGCCTTGTACATGCTTGCCTTGAAAACCCTTTACTTTCATAGCACATTTTCATCAAAAATTTGGACCTTGTTCCTCTAATGTCTCTAATGTCTCTCAAAAGCACGTACACATTCATTTTCGGAGGAAATTGAAGGTAGAAACCAATAGCTAATTCTTCTAACTAACCTTGACTAAAATGAGCTAAATTGTACTTTGATACGAACTTGATTTAAATTTTCCACCCCACATTAGGCACCAATGATTATAACCTTTAATGGGCTAGCACTAGTTTGTAATCATCATCTCAAAATGGCCTAGTAGATGAAAAATTATCATGTTTGTAATCATCGTTTCACACCATCTAAATATGACCCTTCTACACATTATATGATTGAATTTATGGTAGGTCATCCCTTCTATCTAGACCACGATTGATTGTGACATTAGGTGAATAAAGGAAATTTGATAAGGAAATGATCAGTATAAGTTTGTCCTCCTCCACGCACTCCATATCTAATGATTGCCTATTTTTCTCTTCCAACATTTTATTTTGGAAATTCATTTTGGTAGTTAATTCTACTATTTAGTCACAACACACTTGGAAGTCAAAGAAATTGTTATATATACACTACTAAACTCAATTAACATTGTTTGTTATTGGACTTTACAATAACAAACAACGTAGAGTTCATTAATGTAGTAGTGTATAATATGATAAATATATGTATAGTGGTGTGGCTATCGATAAAATTAGCTGCTAATGAATTTCGAGAATAGAAAGTTGGAAGTGGAAAATTGAGAAATCACTAGCTATGGGGTGGATGGAGGAGGACAAGCTAGAAACTATCTTCTACTTATAAATTGTATTTTATTCACCTGTTGTCACAATCCATTCATGGGATAGGTAGAGAGGATGACATTTCAAAAATTCATGCATATAATATGTAGAAGGGGTGATGTATGAGATGGTGTGAAGTGATGATGATGGACATGGTAAATTTTCATGTGCCAAGTCATTTTTAGATGATGATGACAAACCAATATTAGCCATTTTAAGGTTATAATCATTAACAAGAAATATGGGTAAGGAAATTCAAAGTGCCAAATTCTAGGGAAAAAGCCATATTTGCTTCTCAAAAACTTTATTTGATATATTCTTAAAAAACCAAGTACAAATTTTAGTAATCCTAGAATCATGCTTTACATAAGGTAAAATTGGGGAACTCATGACTTGTATTATAGATAAAAAAAACATTTACACTTACCAAAAAATATATGATAAAAATTGACAAACTACATACCCTTAAGCTCAAGGGGATATAATCATTCTTGCCTTCCATATAGATAATGAAAATGATTGTTCTAAGTCTCATGTTGCTTCTCATGTTATTTTATAAACCTTGGTTGGAAAGAAAAATAGGAGGGCAGAAATCTAAGAAATATAGAACATATTGGATTTAACAGCCCCAAACTGGATTTTACTTCGAGGTATTGATTTTTTGAAATCTATTTTGTGAATGTTGACCAATAGATATATATCATGGAGGATGAAAGACGAAGATCGGCTGAATCCCATATGGAGGGTCGGGGATTGGAGGATGTTCACGGTATTTAAATATAATCTTAAATCTCCATACATGTGTGTACATATGGAATTGATTTTTTTATTAACTTTGTGAGTGAAATTAGTTGTTAATAAGTTTCATATTTTAATTTTTAGGAGGCAAGAGGAGAAGGCTTTCTACTCCATCAATGGAGCGTGGCCAAGGTTCAACCGGTCGAGGTAGCAAGTTGCGGGAAGGGGGGTGATATTTATTCCCCCGAAGGCCAGCAATCAACGGCTGCTGGTTCTCAACAGGGTCACTGTGGGTCTGGTTCTCAGCAGCATCATTCTGGGGCTGGTTCTCAGCAGGGTCATGTTGGAGATGATGTTAACCAACAACATCAAGGTTGCCATCAATTTCAATATTTTTTCATTAAATATTTACAACTTTTTTTACACGTGTTTTTTCTAATATATGAAATTTTATATATATTGATGCAGAGGCTGAAAATGTTCGAGCCAGTGGTCAAAAAAGACGCAGGGCAGCGCGCTACATTGAAGAAGAAGGCTGTCAACCTAGCACAACTTATCCGGCTGAGATTACTGATATACCATGGGAAACGAACATGACGGAATGCACCTTACAAAGGTGTCAAAGCCTTTATGCAAAATTGCAGAGAGATCTCCAGGATTTGACTCTACCTGCTGAGAGTAGACAAAGCCTACAGATAGTTACACATTCATTGAGTGAAATGGTAAAAGTGTACAAAGATTTGGGGCCAACCATTGATTCGTTTGTAGAAGTGATGAGAAAGAGAAAAGAAACAGTGATAGGTCCCGATAAATGGCAGGACATAAAAAAACAAGTTTCAAGAGCGCAGGCTAAGTCAATGTTTAATTATAAGGAAGGGCCAAAAAGAAAGATGTTGAAGGTGCAGTATTTCAAGCACCCAGACAAAGCAAAATATTTGTATAGTCGACATCTTGCGGCCTTTGGAAGACTTCCATGGAACGATGAGGTTCCTCTTTATTTTGCACAAATGTTTTATGCGGAATTTTTTTTGGGTATGAAACCAGACTACAATGATCTTCCTTCAGAATTTTTTGGCCCGGGGAGAGGTCGATTATATCAACGTAAGGGCGCTAAGCGAGATGTGGAGTTGCCTCGCCCTGAGCCGCCATTGGTGAGTCGACCGTCTCGAGTGGAAACCCTGCGATCAGAGATGGATGCGACTTCTCAAATAAGTCGTGAAGCAAGAGATGTTATGATCGAAAATGTTCATAGCGGATTGAGTGGAGTCGATCTTGGCTTAAATCGACAAAGAGCACGTGAATATGCACGTGCCAATTTTGTTTATCATACAGATGAGGAGATTTACAACATGAATGTTGAAGATCTCCTAACATACGCAATAAATTGTCGCAATGGTCTGCAAGACCTAATTTTTCATGAGGAAGAGGGCACCGGAACGGTATGTGTTAGTGACCTTAGGATTTGAAATTATATTTACATATACATGTGTACAATTTGTAATAAATACATGTGTATGTACACATGTATGCATTTATTTGTATGTGTACATTAATCTAACAAAAATGTATGATTATATGTTAAAACACCATTTGCAGTTCTCAGGCATGATGCGTGATGAAAATGTTAATATTACGTTAGGGACCTCTGGCTCAAACGATGCAGATGGGTCTGACCATCATGATATGTTGGCACATGTATGTTAGTGTTTTTTAAGTGACTCTAAAATAAATAATTGTTGCCACACATGTACATGTATGTATATATATAGTTCGATAAAATGTTTTAACAGGTACCGATTCCGTCTGATGTTTTTGGGATCCCGATACCTTCTTCTTCTTTAGGAGATATACCTTCTACTTCATTGGGAGATGACCAAGTATGGACAATTTTTCACAAGTTCAAAATTTATGTTACCTCAAAAAGTTCCATAAAAAATTGAGATATATAGAGAGAGATCTATATTTTGAGTTATTTAAAAAATTTTGAATTTAGGTTTGTATAGAAGATTTTTTTAATCCGAGGACTTTAGCGACGGAGATAGGGACATCCACAGCATTTGAAGAAGTTGTCTTTAGTTCTTTTTTTTAATATTATTGTTCAAATAAGTTTATATATATGTACACACGTGCATTTTCATTTGAAAGTTTTAATTTATATAAATTATTTATGTATATATATATATATATATAAATTTATATTTAACTGTACATGTATATTGTACAGGTTACCACTACAGATGTTTCTATGGCAGATACTCTTCATCAAATGGAGAGGCAACCTTACGAGGTATTGCGCGATTTTTTTGTTATATTTTGTTTTTTACATGAAGTTCTAGATATATATATTCTCGTTCATTTTTAAAACTTCAAATTTTAATGTTCAAGTACATGTACATTGTGTATGTAGGTTTTCCCTTTACAAGATAGCGAGCCAACCGAGCCCAGAGGCTAGATCTTCCATTTGATGGACAAGATATACAGTAGATTTGATTTTATTTCAAAATTTAGATGGTTTTAAAATTTGTTAAACTTGATACAGTTTGATACTTGAGTGAGATTTACAATTTTTGGACATATTTTATTACAATATGTTTTTTGGACATATTTCTGGACATATGTTAAATGTTTTTGTTGGATAGTTGAATTATAATTGGCATGGCATGTGATATTTAATGTTAAATGTTTTTGTTAGATAGTTGACTTATAATTGGCATGGCATGCGATATTTAATGTTAAATGTTTTTGTTAGATAGTTGAATTATAATTGGCATGGCATTTGAAGTTTTTAAAACTACATCAATGATGGAATGTGAACCTACATTTGCACATGTGGTAAATTGAAATGTTACTTGTAACAAGACAATCCTCATTGATTTCATTACATTATATGTTGATTTCTGATTGGATATAATTGCATACATATGATGGTACATTACTTGTAAAGTCATTGGATTAATAACTTGTTCATTGATTTCAGTGTTCTTTGGATGGTTTTAGTACTTTTGGCATGTCAATGTGAAGTAATGTTGTCATTGAATTACATTTGACATTTGATATTTAATGTTAAATATTTTTGTTGGATAGTTGAATTATAATTGGCATGGCATGTGATATTTATTGTTAAATGTTTTTGTTGGATAGTTGAATTATAATTCTAATGGTATCTGAAGTTTTTAAAACTACATGAATGAGAGAATGTGAACCTACATTTGCACGTGGTAAATTGAAATGTTACTTGTAACAAAACAATCCGCATTGATTTCATTATGTAGTATATGTTGATTTCTGATTTGATATAATTGCATGTATGATCCAGTACATTACTTGTAAAGTCATTGGATTAATAGTGTTCATTGATTTCAGTGTAACATGAATGATAGAATGTGAACCTACATTTGCACATGTGGTAAATTGAAATGTTACTTGTAACAAAACAATCCGCATTGATTTCACTATGTAGTATATGTTGATTTCTGATTTGATATAATTGCATGTATGATGGTACATTACTTGTAAAGTCATTGGATTAATAGTGTTCATTGATTTCAGTGTAAGCGCAAAAAATTATTGACAATGTAGAATGATTTTTGTGTTATAATAACTAAACCTAATAATATTGGAGAGAAAGAGAGACTTGAGGTATGGTGTTTACTACAAGAGTTTGAGCTAAATATTTAAATGGTTTATCTATCTTTCATAAAATAGTTTAAGATTGATCACAAGAATTAAGAGTTCATGTCTCGGTCCATCATTGGTATGGTCCATCATAGAATGATCATCCATGTCAATGACTCTTAATTCTATCTTTCCAAACCATGACCCTACTCTCACATGTGTGCTTTTCATGACACCGGTCGTGCTACTTTTATCCTTGAGTTGACTGCCTTGAAAGCACTCAACTCTTTCTCGATGCTAGCCTTCCTCTTTCTAAGAGATGAAGCTGCCTTTCGACTTAGGAAGCTATGGGTAGCCCCGTGTCTATCAAAGCAGAGAACTTTTTCCCATGTACGGTTGTAGACATGAATCTCAAGTCCAAGGACCTTTCATCATCATTCCTCCTTGTCTTGTGCCTTACTTTCGCAATCTTCTTCAACATTTCCTCTTCCAATATGTTTTTCGAACTAGCCCTTGGCTTAACAGTGCTTCTCACATATCTCTTCTCATGAAGCTCCATATAACAATTTGATCCTGGGCTTGCTTGAATTGGTTCAAGCTCTTTCTTTTTCAAATTCTATCTAATTGCTCCAATACGACATATATTGACTCCTTCCAAACAAAGTGCACCAATCCTCTTAGTGTGGTCGTCTTCTTTTCCAAGTGTGCCAACACATGCATTTTCTTTCTTCAAACCAATAGGTTTTGGATCAAGAAAGTCCCTCTTGATCTTATCTTCCATGTTCTTGACTTTACCCTGCAACGTGGTGCTTATTTCCTTCAAGTGAGCCCTTTCCATAAAGAGTTCCTGAAGTCTTTTTTCACCTTGTCGTATCTCCATGTCAAGCTTTTCAATTTCAGCAGTTTGTCTAGAAAGTCCATCCTTGGAATTTCTTGCGTGAAAAACCAAGTAGGTTGAACCAACGTTGGTCTAGTGCATTGGAATTCATTAAAGAATTGGTCATTAGCGCTGCTTCAAGCTAGGAGTGAGCATCGTCACCAACCTACATTGAATATTTTACACTCCCTATGGTGAATGATACTTTAAATTGATTGACAGTCTAAGACTTTCGAATTTTTCCGAATGCCAAATGATCTTACAAAGTTAGTATTTATAATATTCTAGTAGGTCATTAGGCGACAACTTTTACCAAAAACTTGAAACGACTTTGGCGTGTGATATTTAATTTGTTAAATGTTTTTGTTGCATTGTTGAATTATAATTGGCATGGCTTAACAATGCTTTTCACATATCTCTTCTCATGAAGCTCCATAGAACAATTCGATCTTGGGTCTGCTTGAATTGGTTCAAGCTCTTTCCTTTTCGAATTCTGTCTAATCGCTCCAATACGACATATATTGACTCCTTCCAAATGAAGTGCACCAATCCTCTTAGTGTGGTCGTCTTAGTGTGGCGTGTGATATTTAATTTGTTAAATGTTTTTGTTGGATTGTTGAATTATAATTGGCATGGCATGTGAAGTTTTTAAAACTCCGGTTTTGGATGGTTTCAATCTACATTTTGCATGTGATATTTAATGAACTTTAAATGTTAAATGTTTTAATGATGCACAATATATAATCAAAAGGGTTTTAAGACTTAAAGTTTTGGATGGTTTCAATTTACAACTTAAAGTTTTGGATGGTTTCAACCTACATTTGCACATATGGTAAATTGAAATTATGTTACTTGCAACAAGACAATCCCCATTGATTTCATTGTATATGTTGATTTCTAATTTGATATAATTATATGTATGATGGTACATTACTTGTAAATACATTGGATTAATAGTGTTCATTGATTTTACTTTAAGCGCAAAAAATTATTGATAATGTTAAACGATTTTTGTGTTATAATAATTAAACCTAATAATTAGTGACAACTTTTACTAGAAACTTGAAACAAAGAGAATCTATCTTTGGCTAGGACATCATGTAAGATGCTCGACATAAACAGTAAAATTGTACTTAAAAGACGAGATTCGGGCAAGTGGGGACAACCACTTGTTATCTCGTCCCTTGGAGGCTAGGCCATATGGGGACCGAATCTGACTTTACAAAATAAAGTGAAATAGTTTGTACCATATGGTCGGAGAACATATACAAAAACAATTAATATACAAGAACAAATAATTTCATTCTAGAATATATATATCCAATACATATTTAACATTTTTAATCAATGCACATGTATAGAAAAACTATTTTCAGTGGAAACTAGAGCACGTGCTTGTACCCAAACAATTTGTAACATTTGCAAACCAAAAATAACATAAGCAGTTCAATTTTTAGTTGAGTACTGAAAGGTTTAAAAGATAATAAATTGTTGTCCTGACACTTCACTCAAAAAAATTCTAATGGAATTCCATCCTCAATAATCCGTTCATGATCGGATTTTGACATTTTCCATTTCTTAATTTTTGATTTTATCTTTGATTGAACTTCTATCAACTTTATGCGTGCTGCACACACCAAGTGACTATATTGACAACTTATGGAATCAGGTTCATAGTCTTCGAAGTAAACAAAGTCTCCACTTTGACGAGTTTGTTTGAAAAAATAACCTTTCGGTATAATAGACCCTTTGTCATACTGAAATCCGTGATCATTATAGTCTTGTAATAATTTCATTTTTTGTTCAGTGCAACGCATCAAATAATACTTCACACTTTCATCGTTGTCAATAGGTGCAATTACAGCAAAAACATCTCCTGCACAATAAAATAAATTTAACATTTAATTATGCATATTTAAATTTAAATTTGTAAATCTTTAAATCATTAAAAATTAATTCAAATGTTACCTTCTCTAACAAGATCAGAAACTCGATCACCATCGGATGATATTGTAGTTTCATCTGATTCCATTTCTTCAAACATTGCAATAGACATTTTTCCCTTTGTATTTAGCTCTGTATGTTTCCAATCGTTCACATACATTTTGTTTTCATAGACGTCATTGGATTTTGTGTTGTCTATGCAAACATCACAAAAACAAGAATATTTTCTTTTATCCAATGCAAACACATTTGTGGACAATTTTGTTTGAATTGAATGCATTTTTCGAGTCCCTTTTATTGTTCCAACTTCATTTCCAATTGATCTATTTACGTCTCCGATTCCAATATGCCAGAAAAACCTTTATATGGAAAATTAGAAAAAGAATTTGTAAATATGATATCAAAATACAATTAAAAATGATCATTGCATGATAAATGTACAATGTTTAAAATTAGATTACCAATATAAATTAAATTGGATGTACCTTTGCACTTCTCGTGATGGGTTAATCTCATGGCTTAGAGCATTTTTGCACCATTGAACAACTTCTTCAGCATTCGCAAGTCGGCGTGCAAAGTGGTTCATTTGATATCTTCGAAGTACTCGTTTTATGCATGCTCCTGCATCGTCATGTTCTCCTTTTCCATGGCCAGTCTCAAAGAAATTCCAACAATGTTTAATGGAGGTTTTCTTATGAAGACGACACAACCAAAAAAATGATCGTACAGATTTGAATTGACCTGCGCATCCGTCTGACCATATCCAATGTTCATTGAATGTTATTCCACGATTTTTCAATGAATCATAAATTCTTCCAAAACAATGTTGTACAAAACATGTATCATGTGTACGATCGTCAATGATATAAAAGTGATATTCTTTAATGATATGTCGATTTTCATTCATGCTTTCTATATGATCGACATTTTGTTCAGCATGTCTATATAGAATATGGACGAGCATGGAGACTTGGTCAGAGTGATAGTATTCACTCTGAATTTCTTTTTGTGGAACAAATGTGTAGTTTTCTGCAAAATAAATCACTGACAAAATGGTTCCTGGTGGAAAAACTTCACGAGAATTTTTGAATTGCAAGTCTTGCCATCGAGCTCTATGGGAATGCTTGGTGTATTTGTAAATTTCTGCTTCAAACTTTCTCAAAAAGTCTATTAGAAAAATTTCGTCTTCTCGTAATTCGATTCTTTTAACACTATCTGCACCTTGAATCGATGTATTGGTATATTCGTATCTCTTCCATTTCACTTTCATGTTGGTCAATGATTGATCATTTATATCAATACGATATTTGTTTTGAAATTTAGTCAAATTTCCACAATCATCGCATTTTTTACCACCAACACATTTCTTTTTGTAAAATAGTTCATCGCTTTCTCTTTCACATAGAATTTGAGATATGAATTCACGGATAGTGGAAGGAGGTGAATCCTTCCATAATGTTCTACCGAAATCAAGGAATGTGTCATAATATAACTCAAATTCCACATGATAACGGCAACAACAAGTGTCGCGTACGGTGATAGGTTTTACATACCATGGTTTTTGTTGAACAAAAGCACCGAGTAAAACTTGAATTTGACGATTCTCTTCTTTGAACTTGTTGAATAACTCTATTTGAGTGGTTTCCAAGAGATGTTTTTCATGTTCTTCGTATTGATTTCGTGCTATTCTTCTTCGCATCACATGTCTTGCGGTGGGTGAAACATGCGAATTGTTCTTCCAATATTCATATATTATTTTTTTAACATCTTCTCCAAGTCTATCTTTGTATGGTTGCCTACAAATAGCTCTCCAACAAGCGAGTTCATCATTTACGTCTATTTGCAGTCGAAATTTTCGATGTTTGTGCAGAGTTTTTCGCGAGGTTCCCAGTGCTCGTGCCATAGATGTTAGATTCAAACGGTTCTCTTGAGTACTTGGTGAAACCATTGCTATTTTTATTCCTCTACGTATATTTGAAACCTCTTTATCTCTAGATCTCTTAATTGACTCTATAGCACAACTCATATTTTTTATCACCTCTTCTTTCATTTTTTTATCTTTGGTTGATTTTCGAATACCCAATAGTGTCGTCGCTTCTTTTAATTTCCTTGATGATAGGAGACCTTTCAATATTTGAGCTTGAACTGTCACTTGCTCAGGTTTGAAAAACAATTCCAAAATTTTATCGACACGATATCGTATAATATAGTCAGGCTTTTTATCTCCATGTGTGTGAGTGTCGACATTTTCTAACATCTCATTATCGATAGTGATTTCATCTGTACATATTCGAAAAAATAGTACATATTCAATAAATAACTAAATTAATAAATATGTCAATAAATATTAGGAAAATTTTAAATATATCGATAGATCATAATATTTACATTTACATACCTGATTCAATTTCTACTTGAGGTTGATTTTCTTCTTCAATATTTTGAGGAGTATCTCTGTCTGTTTACATTAAACAAAATATTTTTCAAACTAGTTCATCAAATAAAAATTAAGCTTCACATTCTACATTGGGAAAATTTTAAAAATATATCAATAGATCATAATATTCACATTTACATACCTGCTTCAATTTCTGCTTGAGGTTGATTTTCTTCTTCAATATTTTGAGGAATATCTGTGTCTGTTTACATCAAACAAAATATTTTTCAAACTAGTTCATCAAATAAAAATTAAGCTTCATATTTTATATTAGGAAAATTTTAAATAAATATCAATAGATCATGTAATATTTACATTTACATACCTGCTTCAATTTCTGCTTGAGGTTGATTTTCCTCTTCAATATTTGAGAGAGCTTCTAACTTTCTTTTGCGATATTGTCTCGTCTCTTCTCTACGTTCTTCAGGCTTTCTTTTTCTATCATATTTTCTCACACAAGTTCTTCAATTTCCCATGATAATAGAGTATGAGGTTCAAAAAATTTCCTTTAAAAAATTAGACAATAACTCAATTACAAACAATATCACAAAAGATTTAATTTTAAAAAATATTTTCTAAAAAATACGTAATCCTTGATCCAAAACACGTACATACCTCTAAGAAAAATCACACCGCCTCTAAAATGTGTACAAAGAAGCTCAAAAGATTTATTTCAACACAAAACACTTACATACCTCCAAGAAAAATCAAGTCGCCTCCAAAAAAATGTCTTGTTCTTTAAACTCAACAAAATCATTTTCATGATTCTTTAGTCCCTTGAGAGATTGACAAGAGGAATCAAAAAGACTTGAAGATCTTCTTGTGGAGATGTGGAGAGATAAATTGCAATCCATTTAAAATATACACTTCGAGAGGCAGATATCCCGATTGTTGCTAAGATTCAAGAAATTTCTTGGAAGGACAACCTTCAAACCCTTAATTGTCTCTAAATTACTCCAACTAATTGATAATTCCTACCGTGCACACAGATTAGTAAAAGGTATTGAAAAATTATTGAAATTTAATTTATCTAAGAATGAATGCAACCATAATGATTGTCTAAACCTTCAAAATAAACACCTATTGCGTGCAACCTTAAGGCCGCCCTGCACATATAATTTATTAAGAATAATAAATTCAAAATAAATGTTCTGCTCATCGGATTAAGACATATTATATATGGATTTTACACCTCTCCGAAAGAGGATTCCAACAAAAATATTAGCCTCTTAATCTGAGCATCATAACATGGAGTTTGGACCTAGTTGTTCAAATTTAACATCACACTTGCCGGAAAGAAAATCACACCTGCTGAAAATAAATGAAATAACATAATTACACAATGTTACCAATATGTACAAAGATGTGCAAACTGTGGTTGATGGGGGCCCTCCATTACTCAGCAAGCACACCAAACAATTATCACATCTTGGAGATCAAAGCAGCAATATGTATTCCATAAAATGTCGCTGGAAAAAAGCTCCAAAGA